>KV008482.1:400372-457012 GCA_001598015.1 Dorcoceras hygrometricum
GTGGAAGCTGAGACAGCTGGGTGGTGAAGTGTTTATCTATGGGCAGCATTTTCCGTGTCTTAGATGTTGTTGTCTTTTATCATAGACATCTGTATTAGATCTATTGCAACAGTAGTGAATTCATATAGAATTTAAGATGTTGTAATATCGCTTTTGCAGTATATATATGAAATATGTTTTTCGCAAATTTTCAGTACTTGGTGCCGAACGTTTGTATGTCAGTTTTGTGTTTGTGTTTCGAAATTTTTCTAAGTTATAAGAAATATAGCTTATAAAAAATGCCGTTTAGCCCTTCTTTTTATTTCAAAATTTTATTTCACCCCAACTCCATGACCCCGTGGGTTCGGGTGTTCACAACATGGTATCAGAGAAATGTTCCTGATATAAACACATGCACTGTCAGTTGGATCAGATTTCATCGACCGTTTCTCCAAAGCTGTGAGTTTATTTTCAGAGCATTGTCTTTAAATTTTTAGCATTTTCTGATAATTATGTGGTGGATTACGGGCTATAGATTATAAGATGTCAGGAAGAGGAAGAGGAAGAGGTAGAAGAGGTAATCCCTTAGAATAAACCAGTCCTGATAGTAATGTTAGTATCGCTCAACTCTTAAGACTGCTGGTAGAGCAGACTGGCATAGGTAATGGCCAATATTCTAGCAGTAGAGGACCAAGCCATGATGATCCCCAAGAAAAGTTCAGAAGACAGAAACCGAAGGAGTTTAGTGGTACAACATACCCATTAGTTGCTGAAAGCTGGATCAAATCGATGGAGGTTATCTTTGAGAACCTCCAGATGCCAGATTTAGATAGGCCTAGGTGTGCTATCTACATGTTAAGAGATGATGCCATGATTTGGTGGGAAGGAGCTAAGCTGTCTGTGGATCTATTGAATCTTACTTGGGCAGATTTCAAACAAGTATCTTTGAGCAATACTTTACGGTAGACAAGAGGTCTGAATTGAAGAGGGAATTTCTGACCCTGAAACAGGGGAGCATGACTGTACAAGAGTATGTGCGAGCATTTGAAAAAGGGTGTTACTTTGTTCCTTTGATATGTAAATGACCTAGAAGAGAAGTTAAGTCATTTTGTGGAAGGATTGAAGCCTATGTTCAAGATAAACGTTAGGCTATCTGTGCCCAAGACTTACAGAGAAGCAGTGCATAGAGCCTTGCGAATTGAAAGAGACTGGAAGGATGTCGATAAAGAAAGGCAGCAGAAGAGGCAGGCCTTTCAGCAGAAACATCAGAGGCCCTTTAAGAAGCAGTATAAGAATCAGCAGAGACCTCAAGAGCAGAAACCTCTATCGATCCAACCCATTATTGCAGTTCCAGCCAGCAACAACAGAATCGTTTGTCCTAAGTGTCAGAAGATACATCCTGGTCAATGCAGAGTTGGACAAAACGTCTGATACAGATGTGGGTTGCCAGGGCATATTATGAAAAATTGCCCAAAGTCAAGGCAACTGGTGACCAGTAGAGCCTACGTGATGAAAGCTGATCAAGCCAACCCAGACTCGAAAGTAGTCACGGGTAAGATTATGATTGCTGGTTTGCCTTCTATGGCTTTGATAGATTCAGGAGCTACTCATTCCTTTATAGCAGCCAAGTTTGCTAAGAAGTTACCCGTTAAGCCTGACCAAGTAGTTATTGTGAGACCTGTGTTTTCGCAATCAAGTGTTGTTCGGGTTTGGACCAGCTATTGGTCGATGTGTTTGGCGTAGACATCAATTTTGTCTAAGTATTGGAATCAACAGCAGTAGTAGTGGGATCAGCCGTTGAGTGATCGCGTCACTTGTTGATATTCAGATGTTGCGTGTTGGTAGAAAGCAACAGCAATGCTGACGTGGATTCCAGACGTTGGTGTATTAGCGCGTATCCAGCTGTTGCGAGTCATCAGCTGTTGGTATATAAGTTGCGATGATCAGCAGAGAGCGCTAAGGGACTGAAGCGACGACGTTTTGTGAGCAGGAACCAGTTGTTGGTTTTGTTAGCGTGTTTCATAGCGGGTAGCGAAACTACGTCGTTTGGATTAGTTAGCATGACAGCGTTTTGAGTAAAAGTGCTTTGTACCAGCTGTTGGTTATGATAGACATCAGCTGTTGAGAGATCTCAGGCGTTGTGACTGCTGGTTTGTGAATCAGCTGTTGGTGGCAAGGTGACGTGTCCCTCTGCGACGTCGTTTGGTTAACTTGGTGCGACGCCGTTTAGCTTTAGCGTTGTTTGAAAGATTCAACTGCTGGTTAATATATTAGCGATAGGCAAAAGCTGATGTGAAATTCCTGCTGATTGGGAATATTAGTTGTGACAACTGATTTTGTCGGTGGCTCTGTTCCCGTTTCTATCTACTGTTTGAGTAGTGTATTTAAGAGAAGACTTGGTCTTCGATTGTTTAACAGATCCCATACTTAGAAATATTTCCCGATAACAAATCTTGTCGCGAACCCACCCTAGTTACTGTTCACAGTAACCTTATCCGTCCTAATTTCCTGTGGTATACAACTCCGACGAGAGTGAGAGTGGTAGCATTGGACTCCTCTCGCTAAGACACTTCGTTCTATACCTCTTTAGAAGGCTTTGGAAGAGCTGGAAAAGGATCGCAGGATCGCTAAGACATCTCCCTTGTGTAGTTTGCTAGCGTAAGCGTTCCCTGCCGTGCCAATAGTTTCGTTGGGGTAAGTAAATATGTTACCTTTAAGCTTTGTTAGAGATTTTCGTTGAGTTAAGAAGGTAGATAAGCGCTGGTGGAGTTGTAGCTCCCAGCTGCTGTTATTTTACATTCCGACTTTTGAGCAGTGGCTTGTGTTAATATAGCAGGTGACAGAGCTGTGTTGCTCGGACTTCGTTGTAGCAGCCGTGTGTGGTAATTATAGCTCTGAAGCTGGTGAGGTACGGATGTTGAGCTTGTATTACGGCTGGAATTGGCATGGATATTATGTTTGATTGCTGTGTGTGCATTGCTTGTTGTTTTATATGCTGTTCAGCTGTTGCATTGCATACGCATGATCATTTCCCTTTCAGCTGTTGTAGCCGTGCTTTGTTGTTGCTCTGTTTTCTTACCAGGATGCGAGGGCGAGCGGCAATACCGCACTCTCATCTCCCTGCTGGTCTGTTAGCCCTCATGCGCCGAGTGGTTAACTACCACAGTTCATGGGTTGGGCAATAGCAGGTTGAGTTATTGATGCATCTGGAATTCATGTGTGGTGCAAAGATGAGCGGGTAATTCCCGTGTGCTTGTACACACACCAGTGGCCACTAACCATTCTTCGCAGAATCTGTTTTCAGCTGTTGAATTCCTTGGCTCCCTTTCTTGGTTGTAGCCTTCGGCTGTTGCATTGTTTCTCTTGCATAGCATCTACATCTTATCTTTTGCTATTCATTGTTGTTTTATAGTTGCTCTCCGTAAACACCCCTAGGTCCCTCTGGGGCTGTTGTGTTTGTTTGTTTGTCTGTTGTTCAGGTTTTCCAGGTTTCGCAGCTGGTCGAGGTTTTGATCCAGCTGGTGGTGCCCGAGGAGGTGGTTAGAGTGTCCAAGTTATATATAGTAATTATATGCACTGGTATCACCTCGGGTGGGATGTCCTGGGTGATGCTTGGGACTATATATAGCTGATAGTCTTTTAGTATTTGTGTTGCTTTCAGCCGCTGGGCATTTGTTGTATTTGAATATTTGTGTTGTTGTGGATTTATAAATTGGGATTATTTTGAGTATCTTGTTTTTTAAATTATATTATCTTTCAGTCAGGCCAAAAGCAAAAATTTTAACCACTTTTTAGTAGCTTCCGTTTGTGTTTGCGTGGTTTTACTCTGATGTGTGCACGAGGCTTGAAATTTTTGGTATCAGAGCTTAAGCTGGGGCTCAATTTCTTGGATCACACTTGAGTCTAGGCACAGTGTTGTGTGTTGCTTGTGCTTGACTATGTGACTTATGTGATGCATATTGTTTGTGTGATATGTGATTTCTGTGATGTTTCTGTTCTGTGTTTCCTTATCCTGTTTAGTGCCTTCGTAAAGATGCCGCCTAGACGTAGGGGTAGAGGTAGAGGGAAGTTTCAGGATGATTCTAGAGATCAGAACGAGGATCAACGTAGTTTCCCTTCTCGTGGTCGTGGTAGGCGTGAAGAGGATGAAGTTGACAACTTAGCAAACCGTGTGGAAAGCATGGAGATTGTGATGGCTAGGTTCCAATGGATGAGTCCCCAGATCTTTAACGGTGACGAGTCTAGCGAGTATGCGGATTCGTGGTTGCAGCACATCACTGGTTTGTTTGATCGTGTTCAGTATGATGATGTGCTTCGGTTGAGTTTGGCGACCTTCCAGTTGAGGAAGAGTGTGGAGCTTTGGTGACGTGGCGCTTCAAGGACGCTAGAGGAGACAGGTGTGGAGATTACTTGGGATAGCTTCTGTGTTGCCTTTCGGCAGGAGTACGTCCCGGAGTCGTACGTGAACGCTCGTGAGCGAGAGTTTGATCATTTGGAGCAAGGTACGATGTCGGTGCGTGAGTATGCTCGTAGGTTTTCTTCTCTATTGGTGTATGTCCCGCATGTTGCTGGCCGGGAGAGGGCCAAGAGGACCAAGTTTATTGAGGGTTTGAACGAAGAGTTATATACTTTGGTTTTGTCGAGTAAACCAAAGAGCTATGCAGAGGCTGTGGATAGCGCTGTTGATATCGAGGAAGGTCTGCGGAACCGGATGTGAGGATTGAGAAATTTGAATTTAGAGTTTTCAGATTTTGGAATTTCGAATTTTTGATGAAATCTGATTCTTTGGCGTTTAGAAGTAATACGCTTTAGTTTCCTGAAATAAGACGTCGCGCAAATGCAAGGAATCAGAAGTAGCGCATTTCAAACGTCAACGCAAGTCAACGGTACTGTAGAGAGTTATCGCTGAATTAGTCATGCGTCGTCGTTTTGTTATTCAGTAGTAGCGCTTGAAGAGGTATCTGCTGGCAGCTGAGGCGCGGGTGCGAGAATTGACGAGAACGCGACACGTGTTGGTCAACTTTTTGGTGTTGACTGTTGATATTGTAGCTCTATCAGCTGTTGCGTTTGTGAGGAATTGATTTAGTTGAGTGACCAGCTGTTGATGGTGAAGCGACGTCGTTTTGATAAGTTGAAACGCAACATT
This sequence comes from Dorcoceras hygrometricum, assembly GCA_001598015.1. Classification (NCBI taxonomy): domain Eukaryota; kingdom Viridiplantae; phylum Streptophyta; class Magnoliopsida; order Lamiales; family Gesneriaceae; genus Dorcoceras; species Dorcoceras hygrometricum. The sequence goes on from KV008482.1 coordinate 405,498, forward strand.
TTGGGTGCAACGCTTTTGATCAGCTGTTGGCAGCGAAGGTGACGTGTTCTTGATACGTCGTCGTTTGAATTGTTTAGCGTGACCAGACGTTGGTTTGATCAGCTGTTGGCAGAGAGGATGACGTATCCCTGATGCGATGTCGTTTTGTGTAGTTACGCTTTGAGTTACTAAGCGTATTTCAGCTGTTGATTGTTTTGGTAGGAATCTGTCATCAGCTGTTGGAACGCTGCGGCGTCGTTTTGATTAGTTGATGCGGCGTCGTTTTGGTGCGTGAAGAGTAATACAACGTCTGATGGTTGCAGCTGGTTTCGTTGAGAGAAAAAGCTGGTTTCTGGTGTATGATTCCTACTGTTTCGTCGTCTGATGATTTTGTGTCCAGCAGCTGTTGGAATTGGGAGATATATAGATAAGTGTTGATCGACACTTAGAATTATTCTGAACCCGATATTCATCTCCATCTTCAAACCCTCGTTTTAGCTACTGTTCACCGAACGTTTCTTCCCTAGATTTCTGCCGATTCCAGCCTTTGTTTTCGATGGTTTAGGTGGCGCTGAACTCCCTGAGACGTGCTCTTTCAATTGTTACCAGCTAGAAAGCTTGAGACAACGATTTGAGGGATCCCTTAAGATCTGCGTGCTCGTGGAATTTCCTCCACCGTTGAGCAGAATCTATCTTCAGCTCTTTTGAGCTTTTGGGTGAGCATCCTTGCTATTTTAGCCTTGAATTCGTTGTTAATACCTGCGTGAGTGTATGGAACGAGAATGGAGTTCTGGCCGTAGGTGTTAAAATGTATAAGTCCAGGTTTGTGTCGTATGTTAGTTGATTTTTGAGGCTCTGTCACAGATTTGAGATTTCCAGTAGCCTTCTGTCGTGAATTCCGAGGTCAGGAGGAAGCTGATTTGCGCGTGTTGAGGATCGCCGTGCTTTTGAGGGATCTGTTCGCTTTAACCGTGAACTTGCAGCGTCTGGTGAAATCTGTGAGGTAGTTTTAAGTTGCTGAAGGTACAAATTTGAGCAATTCTGTACAGCTTTGATGCATGAGCATGTGTATATTTCAGGCTGTGAAATCTGGTTGATTTTGATGGCTGTATTTGCGTGAGCAGAATGTGTTTTATTGATTGATTTATGTTCTGTTTCACGTACTGTGACTTGTATGCATTGAGCATTGATTTCTGAATGGCATACATGCATACATCTTGAGCCTTATGTTACATATTGATTGATGACCTGATTGAGAGCCACGTTGTGACTGGCCGACAGATGTGTCGTGCCCGAAAAGTCCAACGCTATCATCGGAGTGGTGACTGCCGGATTCGAGTGTCTACCACCGAGCTGTGATGGGCTGATGGGCCCCAATGATCACGTACCGATGAATTTCCACCGGCCGATTGGCTGTGCGTGGTATAGAGGCCGCTTGAGATGGTTTGCCAGTCGATATGCTGGTCTAGCTATCCGATCCTTGATAGGCCTCATGCATTTCATAGCATTGATTTATACCATATTGCATGATTAGTTGTTTTGATGGCTCTTCGTACTGAGGCTTGACCTCGTATTTCTTTTCCTGCTTTTGTGTTGTTTGGGTCTGCGTTGCCCATTTGTAGGATCTTCAGGTAACCAGGCTGGACCGAGTGGAGCGCCAGCTGGTCTATCCCCTTGCCCTTGAGTCCCAGTTTATTTTATTATGTATTGAACCGGGGGATGCCCCATGTTTTTATGTATTGGGGATCTATTTCTGATTTGAGTTTTTGATGTTACCTGTATTGTATGAGTTTGAGTTAACTCATATTTTGAGTATTGATATTTTGAATGTATGTTTTGAGTTCAGGCCCATTTTATTTCGAAAAATTTTTAAGTCCGATTTTATGCTTCCGTGATTATGTGCTTTATTGTGAGTAATTAGCACGGGGCCTGACACCGGAGGTCACGTGCTAGGCCTCAGGGTGCTCAGGGTGGTCGTCCCGCTGCTCAGGGAGCACAGTCTTCCCAGTCTTCGCAGTCAGCTCATCAACCCCCGCAGCAGCAGCAGCAGCAGTTGGCTCAACAGTCTGGCCGTCAGAGGTTCCGACCCCGTGGCCATCAGTTTAAGAAGAAGTCTGGTTCTGGTTCTTCTGGTTCTAGCAGCTCTAGTAGCAGTGGTTCTAGGGCAGAGTTTTGTGGCTTCTGTGGAGGCAAGCATTCATCACTCAGTGCGTTGGTGTGCAGGGCTCTTGTAATATCTGTGGTCAGTATGGGCATTTCGCGAGGGTGTGTCCATCAGCTGGATCGCAGCAAGCCGCAGCCCCACCTCAGGGTCAAGGAGGATCGTCTAGGGGTCGTTCCCCTCAGTTCCCGCAGCCTAGGGTTGGAGAGACGCAATTTAGGCCGTTTCAGTTGCCTGGTCTATCGCGTTTCGGACAGTCATCTCAGCAGCATTTCTCTAGACCCCAACATGCTCAAGTGAATTCCATTACGAGGGAGCAAGCGGAGGGCGCGTCGAGCGGAGTGATTTCAGGTAACTGTTCTGTCTTTGATTTTCCTGCACGAGTGTTGTTTGACACTGGCGCATCGCATTCGTTTATTGCTGATTCTTTTGTGACCGAGCATGGTCTGCATACCTCTTCTTTGCGCGATGTTGTGTCTGCTTCTATTCCTGGAGGTTCTAGCCTGTTCTCCCAAGAAGTTTTGTTGGACGGCATTCTGAGGTTTGGCGAGCATGTGCTAGTGGCGAATTTGATTCGTCTGATGTTGTGGGATTTTGACTGGGGAATGGACGTGTTGTCCAGTTATAGGGCCTCTGTGGATTGTTTCCATAGGATCGTGCGTTTTAGGCCTCTGTCCGGTGAGAAATGGAATTTCTACGGTGCGGATTCTCAGTTGAAGATTCCGTTAGTCTCTGCGATGGAGATGTTCAGCATGTTGTCGGCGGAGAACGCTGGTTTTATGATCTACGCGTTGGATGCATCTTCTTCTTTGCATGTGCAGCTCAGCGACGTTCCAGTGGTGCGTCATTTTCCTAATGTGTTTCCGAAGGAGATTCCTGGTTTTCCTCCGAGTAGGGAGATTGACTTTAGCATTGAGTTGGTGCATGGCACAGATCCGATTTCGCGTGCACCATATTGACTAGCGCCTGCTGAATTGAGAGAGCTCAAGGTGCAACTGGATGACTTGTTAGAGAAAGGTTTTATCAGACCTAGCATGTTTCAGTTGGGAGCACCTATCTTATTTGTCAAGAAGAAGGATTTCACAATGAGAATGTGCATTGATTTCCGTCAGCTGAACAAAGTTACCGTGAAGAATAAGTACCCGTTGCCGAGGATCGATGACTTGTTTGACAAGTTGCAAGGTTCTGCTGTATATTCGAAGATCGATCTACGTTCAGTGTACCATCAGTTGAGAGTTAGTGATCAAGATGTCGCGAAGACTGCTTTTTGTACTAGGTACGGGCATTTTGAGTTTATGGTAATGCCTTTTGGATTGACTAATGCTCCTGCAGTCTTCATGGATTTGATGAACCGGATCTTCCGCGAGTTTATAGATCAGTTTGTGATCGTGTTCATAGACGATATCTTGGTGTATTCGAAGACTCCTTTGGAGCATAAGGAGCATTTGAGAGTTGTTCTTCAGACATTGAGAGACTCGCAGCTGTATGCCAAGTTTTCTAAGTGCGAGTTCTGACTAGATTGCGTCGTGTTTTTGGGTCATGTGATTTAAGCGGATGGCGTTTCTGTGGATTCCAGTAAAGTAGATGCTGTTTTGAACTGGGAGCGACCTAGGAATGTATCTGAGGTTCGTAGTTTCTTGGGTCTGGCTGGCTATTACCGTCGTTTCATAGAGCGTTTCTCTAGTATAGCTAGGCCGATGACTCAGTTGACTCAGAAGGACAAGCGGTTCGTTTGGACTGAGCAATGCGAGAATGCTTTTCAATTGCTCAAGGAGAAGTTGACTACTGCACCTGTGTTGGCTTTGCCGTCTGTTTCAGGTGGTTACATCGTGTGTTCCGATGCTTCTCTCAATGGATTGGGCTGTGTGTTGATGCAGCATGGACGAGTCATTACGTATGCCTCTAGGAAGTTGAAACCGTACGAGACTCTTTATCCAGTTCATGTTTTGGAGCTAGCAGCTGTGGTCCTTGCGTTAGAGATTTGGCGCCACTATCTGTATGGCGAGCAGTTTGTGGTGTATTCGGACCACAAGAGTTTGCAGTATTTGTTTTCGCAGCCTGACTTGAATATGAGACAGCGTAGGTGAATAGAGCTGTTGAAGGATTTTGATTGTGAGATCAAGTACCAGCCTGGGAAAGTTAATGTAGTGGCGGATGCGTTGAGCAGAAAGGCTCAAGGAGATATGCTTGCGTCGTTATATGTTTTAAAGACCGTGAACATCTTAGCACTACGGGTTGGAGGTTTTACCCGGCTGAGGATTATGTGGTGGTTTCTTCTTTCCAAGTTGAGCCACAGATCATTTCGAGCATTAGAGCGGCTCAAAGGATCCTTCCATCCACGAGATGAAGTTGAAGGTCAGGGCTGGACAGCTTGAGGACTATTCTGTTTCGTCCGATGGTTGTTTGTGTTTCCGGGGTAGGTTGGTTGTGCCCAACTTGATAGATCTTCGGGAGGAAATCCTTAGAGAAGCACACTGCAGTAGACACAGTGTTCATCCTGGTGCACGAAAGATGTATCATGCGTTGAAGCCGCACTTCTTGTGGGCTGGTTTGAAGGGCGACTTTGCCGGTTTTGTTGCTAGTTGCTTAAACTGTCAACAATTTAAGGCTGAAAGGATGAGACCTGGTGGTCTGTTGCAGAGTTTGGAAGTGCCCCAATGGAATTGGGAGCACATAGCGATGGATTTTGTGATGCATTTGCCTCGTTCCAGCAGAGGTTGTGATGTGATTTGGGTTATAATCTACAGATTGTCGAAGTCTGCACACTTCATTCCCTATGGTATGACGTTTTCCTTGAAGAAAATGGCGAAACTGTACGTTGACTTTGTGGTTAGATTGCACGGTGTGCCTGTTTCAATCATTTCGGATCGAGATCCGAGGTTTACATCCAGGTTTTGGAAGAGTTTGCAAACAGCTTTGGGTACCAGATTGGACATGAGTACAGCGTATCACCCCCAAATAGATGGCCAATCTGAGCGAACTATCCAGACGTTGGAGGACATTTTAAGAGTTGTTGTGATGGATTTTGGTGGTAGCTGGCAAGACGCGTTGTCTTTAGTTGAATTTTCCTACAATAACAGATACTAAGTGACGATTGGTATGGCGCCGTTTGAGGCTTTGTATGGCAAAAAGTGCAGATCGCCAGTATGTTGGGAAGAAGTGGGGGAGAAGCAGCTGTATTCCCCATAGTTTGTGCAGCAGATGAAGGATCATGTGGATCTGATTCGACAGTGGATGAAAGATGCCCAGGATCGCCAAGCCAGTTATGCAAATAAAAGGCGTCGACCTCTAGAGTTTCAGGTTGGTGATCTCGTCTTCCTTAAAGTTTCTCCGTTTCGCAGTGTCATGCGCTTTGGACACAAGGGAAAATTAGCCCCTCGTTATGTTGGTCCGTATGAAATTGTTGAGAGGATTGGCCCTTTGGCGTATCGGCTGTTGTTGCCACCAGAATTATCTTCTCTACATGATGTCTTTCATGTTTCCCTGTTGAGGAAGTACGAGCCAGATCCGTCTCATGTGCTAAGAATGATGAGGTTGAGCTAGATCAGACGTTGAGTTACGTTGAGTATCCCTTGCGAATTTTGGATCGTAAAGAGAAACAGTTGAGGAATAAAACAATTCCCTTGGTGATGGTTCAATGGAGCAAACATGGTAGGGAAGAAGCTACCTGGGAGATGGAAGAGAAGATGCAACATGAGTGGCCGCATCTGTTTGCGTGAGTGTTGCATCAGATTTCAGTAATTGTTTGCTCAGTTATCTTGAACTCTTGGTTGTGAGTTGTAGGGAAGAAGCTACCTGGGAGATGGAAGAGAAGATGCAACATGAGTGGCCGCATCTGTTTGCGTGAGTGTTGCATCAGATTTCAGTAATTGTTTGCTCAGTTATCTTGAACTCTTGGTTGTGAGTTCAGTTGTTGCCCGAATTTGATTTCGAGGACGAAATCATGTTTTAGTGGGGGAGAGATGTGAGACATGTGTTTTCGCAATCAGGTGTTGGTCGGGTTTGCACCAGCTGTTGGTCGATGTGTTTGGCGTAGACATCAATTTTGTCTAAGTATTGGAATCAGCAGCAGTAGTAGTGGGATCAGCCGTTGAGTGATCGCGTCAGTTGTTGATATTTCAGATGTTGCGTGTTGGTAGAAAGCAGCAGCAATGCTGACGTGGATTCCAGACATTGGTGTATTAGCACGTATCCAGCTGTTGCGAGTGATCAGCCGTTGGTATATTAGTTGCGATGATCAACAGAGAGCGCTAAGGGACTGAAGCGACGACGTTTTGTGAGCAGGAACCAGTTGTTGGTTTTGTTAGCGTGTTTCATAGCGGGTAGCGACACTACGTCGTTTGGATTAGTCAGCACGACAGCGTTTTGAGTAAAGTGCTTTGTACCAGCTGTTGGTTATGATAGACATCAACTGTTGAGAGATCTCAGGCGTTGTGACTGCTGGTTTGTGAATCAGCTGTTGGTAGCAAGGTGACGTGTCCCTCTGTGACGTCGTTTGGTTAAGTTGGTACGACGCCGTTTAGCTTTAGCGTTGTTTGAAAGATTCAACTGCTGGTTAATATATTAGCGATAGGCAAAAGCTGATGTGAAATTCCTGCTGATTGGGAATATTAGTTGTGACAACTGATTTTGTCGGTGGATCTGTTCCCATTTCTATCTGTTGTTCGAGTAGTGTATTTAAGAGAAGACTTGGTCTTCGATTGTTTAACAGATCCCATACTTAGAAATATTTCCCGATAGCAAATCTTGTCGCGAACCTAGTTACTGTTCACAGTAACCTTATCCGTCCTAATTTCCGGTGGTAGACAACTCCGACGAGAGTGAGAGTGGTAGCGTTGGACTCCTCTCGCTAAGGCGCTTCGTTCTATACCTCTTTAGAAGGCTTTGGAAGAGCTGGAAGAGGATCGCAGGATTTCTAAGACATCTCCCATGTGTAGTTTGCTAGCGTAAGCGTTCCCTGCCGTGCCAGTAGTTTCGTTGGGGTAAGTAAAGATGCTAACTTTAAGCTTTGTTAGAGCTTTTTGTTGAGTTAGGAAGGTAGATAAGCTTTGGTGGAGTTGTAGCTCCCAGCTGCTGTTATTTTACGTTTTGGCTTTTGAGCAGTGGCTTGTGTTAATATAGCAGGTGACAGATCTGTGTTGCTCGGACTTCGTTGTAGCAGCCGTGTCTGGTAATTATAGCTCAGAATCTGGTGAGGTACGGATGTTGAGCTTGTATTACGGCTGGAATTGGCATGGATATTATGTTTGATTGCTGTGTGTGCATTGCTTGTTGTTTTATATGCTGTTCAGCTGTTGCATTGCATACGCATGATCATTTCCATTTCAGCTGTTGTAGCCGTGCTTTGTTGTTGCTCTGTTTTATTACCACGATGCGAGGGCGAGCGGCAATACCGCACTCTCATCTCCCTGCTGGTCTGTTAGCCCTCATGCTCCGAGTGGTTAACTACCACATTTCATGGGTTGGGCAACAGCAGGTTGAGTTATTGATGCATCAGGAATTCAGGGGTGGTGTAAAGATGAGCGGGTAATTCCCGTGTGCTTGTACACACACTAGTGGCCACTAACCATTCTTCGCAGAATCTGTTGTCAGCTGTTGAATTCCTTGGCTCCCTTTCTTGGTTGTAGCCTTCGGCTGTTGCATTGTTTCTCTTGCATAGCATCTACATCTTATCTTTTGCTATTCATTGCTATTTTATAGTTGCTCTCCGTACTGGGGTTTAACCCCTAGGTCCCTCTCGGGCTGTTGTGTTTGTTTGTTTGTCTGTTGTTCAGGTTTTCTAGGTTTCACAGCTGGTCGAGGTTATGATCCAGCTGGTGATGTCCCAGGAGGTGGTTAGAGTGTCCCAGTTATATATAGTAATTATAAGCACTGGTATAACCTCGGGTGGGATGTCCGGGGTGATGCTTGGGACTATATATAGCTGATAGTCTTTTAGTATTTGTGTTGCTTTCAGCCGCTGGGCATTTGTTGTATTTGAATATTTGTGTTGTTGTGGATTTATAAATTGGGATTATTTTGAGTATCTTGTATTTTAAATTATGTTATCTTTCAGTAAGGCCAAAAACAAAAATTTTAACCACTTTTTCGTAGCTTCTATTTGTGTTTGTGTGGTTTTACTCTGATGTGTGCACGAGTCCTGACAGTTATAGGATTTTGTGTAACAGTGCCTTCGGGAGAAGAGTTAGTATCTCATGATTTGTTCCGAGGTTTAGAACTTAGACTTCAAGGGCATTTGATTACTGTCGATTTAATTGTGTTGCCAATGCCTGAGTTTGATATGATTTTGGGAGTAGACTGGCTGACTAAGTATGGAGTAGTGATATATTTTAAGCTTCGAACATTAGTGGTTAATCCACCTAGAGGAGATCCATTTAAATTTGAAGCAAATCATGTTTGGAGGATTCCCCGTATTATAATCTCTTAAGGCTCAACACTGTTTGAGGAAAGGAGGGGTAGGATTTTTGGCAAGCTTGTCGTCCGTAGCAACGATTAGTAAACCCCAACTTTCAGATGTGGTGGTGGTGAACGAGTTTCCCGAGGTTTTTTCAGAGGATATACATGGACTACCACCAGACAGAGAACTGGAATTTTCGATTGACTTAGTTCCAGGAGCAGCTCCAGTTTCTAGACCACCTTAACGTCTAGCTCCATCAGAGATGAAAGAACTAAAGGAACAGATACGAGATCTGTTAGAGAAATGATTTATTAGACCAAGTACGTCCCCCTGGGGAGCCCCTGTTCTTTTTGTTAAGAAGAAATATGGAAGTCTGAGGTTGTGTATAGATTATAGAGAGCTGAATAAGCTGACGATTAAGAATAAATATCTCATTCCTAGAGTTGAGGATCTTTTTGACCAGTTGAAAGGATCAGTAGTCTTTTCTAATATTGATTTGAGGTCTGGTTACCACCAGTTAAAGATTAAGGCATCATATGTCTATAAGATAGCCTACAGAACTCGTTATGGACACTATGAGTTCTTAGTAATACCTTTTGGACTTACGAATGCTCCATCAGCTTTCATGGATTTAATGAATAGAGTTTTCCAACCATTCCTGGACCAATTTGTAGTTGTGTTCATAGATGATATCTTAGTATATTCTAAGACCAGATTTGAGCATGTCGATCATTTGAGGATTGTGCTTCAAGTGTTGAAGAATAAGTAGTTTTTTGATAAATTTAGCAAGTGTGACTTCTGGTTGGAGAAATTTGCATTCTTAGGTCATTATATCTAAAGATGGATTAGAAGTTGACCCAGTCAAGGTAGAAGCTGTTCGCGACTGGCCAGTACCAAGATCTATTTTAAAAATAAGGACCGTAGAGTGATTTCCTATGCTTCCAGACAACTTAAGGATCATGAGAAGAATTATCCTACACATGACTTAGAGTTGGCAGCTGTAGTGTTTGCCCTTAAGATTTGGAGACATTATCTCTATGGGGAGAAGTGTGAAATATTCACCGACCATAAGAGTCTCAAGTATTTCTTCACTCAGAAGGAACTGAATATGAGACAGAGGAGATGGTTAGAGCTGGTAAAGGATTGCGATTGCACGATCAGTTATCACCCAGGAAAAGCCAATGTGGTGGCGGATGCCTTGAGTAGGAAATCTTTTGGATTAGCTCAGCTTTTGGTCCAGAGACCATTGGCCTATGATATTGAGAAGTCCGGAATAGAATTAGTGCCCAGCGGTAGTAAAATGATTTTAGCAGATCTCTCCATAAGGTTAAATATGATAGACCAGATTCGAGAGGGACAACCCAAGGATGAGCAACATCAGAATTGGGTTAAACAAGATAGAGAGAGAGGCAGCAACCTCAACTTTTCAGAAGAAGGAGTAGTCAGATTTCATGGCAGGATCTGGGTGCCTCAGGTAGACACCTTAAGATCAGATTTGATGACGGAGGCCCATACAGCCCATATTCTGTACATCCAGGTAGTACTAAGATGTATAAGGACCTCCAGAAATTGTATTGGTGGCTAGGAATGAAGTGAGACATTGCCAGATTTGTCTCCGAGTGTTTGACTTGTCAATTGGTGAAAGCTGAACACCAAAGACCAGCAGGGTTATTGAAGCCACTGCCTATTCCATAATGGAAGTGGGAGTGTATAGCGATGGATTTTGTAGTTGGTCTGCCCAAGACTGTTCAAGGATATAACTCTATTTGGGTTATAATAGATAGACTCACTAAGTCTGCTCACTTCTTACCAGTTAAGATAACCTATGATGTGAGTAGATATGCAGATTTGTATGTGAAGGAAATAGTGAGGCTATATGGTGTTCCAGTATCTATAGTATCGGATAGAGATCTGAAGTTTACCTCAGCTTTCTGGAAAAGTTTGCATAGAGCTATAGGTACAAAGCTGACCTTTAGCACAGCATTTCACCCCCAGACAGATGGACAATCTAAAAGGGTGATTCAGATTTTAGAATATTTTCTCAGAGCATGTATTGTGGATTTTTCAGAAGGATGGGATTTAAAGCTACCATTGGTAGAATTTTCGTACCATAACAGTTTCCAAGAATCTATCCAGATGGCTCCATATGAAGTTGGTGAGAGATCTGGTTTAGGACGAAATGTAGTAGAGCAAACAAAAGAAGCTGTTAGAAAGATAAGAGAACGAATGAAAGCTGCTTCTAGCAGACAGAAGAGTTACGTAGATAATAGGAGAAGAGATCTGAGTTTTGAAATCGGCGATCACTTATTTCTAAGAATTGCTCCAATGAAAGGAGTAATGCGTTTTGGGAAGAAAGAAAGCTGAGTCCAAGATATATTGGACCATATGAGATTTTAGAAAGAATAGGAACGCTAGCTTATCGATTAGCACTGCCGCCGCAACTGTCACAAGTGCATAGCATTTTTCATGTTTCAGCTTTGAGGAAGTATATTCCTAACCCTTCGCATGTGCTAAGCCATGAGCCAATTCAGTTAGCACCAGATTTAAGTTATGAAGAGAGACCAGAGAAGATTCTTCTTCGAGAAGTTAGAAAGTTAAGAAACCGTAGTATTCCTATGGTTAAGATGCAATGGTCTAACCAGTCTGATCGAGAAGCTACGTGGGAGACAGAAGCTGATATGCTTAATCTTTACCCATATCTGTTTGGTAAGTAAAATTTCGAGGACGAAATTTCAATAAGGAGGGTAGAGTTGTAACGCCCCAAAATCCATAGGACCATATATATATATGCATCTTATTTATTTTAAGGGTCAAATTGACAATTTAAATGTTAGCATAAGCTATTTTATGAAAGTTGATACTGATTTCAGAATAGAAGTACGACGCAGCAAGTTCCAGTAGATGTCACTCCAAGCGCAACCCACGAACAGGTTTTATAAATTTGATTGAAAATGATTTTAAAAGAACAAAATGATTTCTTTTAAAAAGGGTTTGGTAGATTTGCAAATTGAATATTGAGAGAGAAATTTTACTAAATTCATAACTTTAGGTAAGGTTTGTCATGCTTAATGATTACACCTCACCTGCCACTAATCCCTCCCATACAAATACCTGTTTTTGAAGGAAAAGTTTACTTTCACTTTCAAAACGAAAACTCTTTCGTGTTCTCTCAAATATTTCCCAAGAAGCTCGTGGTGTTGCTTCAGGAGAAGGAACTCTGCATGAATAAACTGCTGTCATAAAGCTCAGTTCAAAGGCAAGTAAAAGCTGATCCTTTGCTACACCATTTAAAGCATATATTGTTCTTCAGTATTTGTTTGCTTGCCTGTATGTTAAAGATATGTTTAAGTTCATGTTTAAGTATGTTCAAATAAGATTTTTACGTATGTTTAAGAAAGAAAGATTGGTTTCAAAAGATATGTTTTCTGCTTCCAAGTTTACCAGAATGTTTTAAGAACGATTGAAGATGTTTAAAGATACTGAGGAGTTCAGATTTGAGTTATCTATGTTCATGAATGTCCTTCTTTCTGGTGAATGGTAACATCGGAATTGGACTCTCTATAATCGGAGATGCTAGTTGAATCAGAAATTAAGTCTGGTTTGATAGGCAGAACTGGTATCGTAGATGTCGTTCGTGATGTTGCAGTACCAAGTTCTTATTCAGACTTTGTTTCCTATGTTAGCGATTAAATCTCGTGTTTATATCAGCGGTTTTCATTTCATCGAGTGTTTCGCTACACATCAGACTTTTGTCAAATTTCACAATATTAAATACATCACTGCTGAGTCGCTTGCGATTATTCATTGACATCTGAGTTGACCAACTTAGTTGCGTTGACATCTGAGTTGACCAAGTCGCAGCTGTTTTATTCCTAAACACTATTCCATTGGATACATCTGTTTTTTTTCCAAACACTGTTCTTGCGTTGACATCTGAGTTGACCAGCGACATATGTTTCATTGTTAGCAATGTATTTTCCTAGTCAGACTTCTGTTTAGCGCTAACGATGCAGTTTCTTTGTCACATCTGTTTTGACGTTAGCTTATACTATTTCGAGAGTAGAATCTGTTTTCATACTCAAAATCTGTTTAACTTTCCAGTACAGTTTCCTTTAGAGAAATCTGTTCGTATTTCAGCGATCATTTTCCTGTAGTCAAATCTGATACTCAGTAAGTTTTAAAATAAGAAGTGAGTTTTAAAAGAAGTGAACCCTAATGATTTTCAAAGGAAATTTCGAAGAATATTTCCAAAGATAAGAGTTTAAGGAACGAAAGTTTATTTTAAAGGATTTATGGCATAGATAACAGATGGTCATAAGGAAGGGTGAGTGCCTGGCTGACGAACCAGTGTGCCCCTTCAACAGCAGGAAGGATCATGATTACGGATTGACGGATCTGTAAACCCCTTCACAATGAGCTTTATGCTAAGAACTGATATCATAAGTCATTTGATCAAGTGCATAACGGACCTAAGGAGAGCTTCTAAGCCATAAATCATAAAGTTCAAGAAATTAATCGAAGGGATATGGGTTATTGTCCCCGCATCAAAGCTATGAAAGAAAGTTTAAGATGTTTACGAAAGAATGTTTACGTTTAATGAAGTTCCTTTAAACTCAGTTATGTAAATGTTCAGATGTCTGCCTGCGTTAAATGACTTTGTTATTACTCATATTTTACTTGCTGAGCCTTTAGGCTCATTAGCTTTTAAAATGGTGCAGGTGAGACAGTTAAGGGACAAGCGGAAGGTGGAAGCTGAGACAGCTGGGTGGTGAAGTGTTTATCTATGGGCAGAATTTTCCGTGTCTTAGATGTTGTTGTCTTTAATCATAGACATCTGTATTAGATCTATTGAAACAGTAGTGAATTCATATAGAATTTCAGATGATGTAATATCGCTTTTGCAGTATATATATGAAATCTGTTTTCCGCAAATTTTCAGTACTTGGCGCCGAACGTTTGTATGTCAGTTTTGAGTTTGTGTTTCGAAAATTTTCTAAGTTATAAGAAATACAGCTTATAACAAAATGTTGTTTAGCCCTTTTTTTTATTTAAAAATTTTATTTCACCCCATATCCGTGACCCCGTGGGTTCGAGTGTTCACAACTTACTACCAGATCAGCTCAACTCTACCAGATCAGGATGGCTCTACCCGACTAGCATAGCTCGATTATCTCAACAAAGATCATCTCAACATAGATCGATCAGCTCAACACAACTGGATCAGGTCAGCACAACCTGATCCAGATCAGCATAGTTCGATCAGGCCAGCCTAGATCGATTAGGTCAGCCCAGCTCGATCAGGTCAGAACATCTTGACCCCGATCAGCACAACTCGACCCAGATCAGCACAGATCGAACTGAGCACTACAGCTTGACCAAGATTAGCACAGCTCATCTCTGATCCGATTACCCCGATATGATTGCATCGAGTGAAAATCCTTAGGCAGTGGCCCAATAGCATCGAGATTCAGTCATTTCCTTCTTTCTTATTTTCATCTCTACTAGCCTGAGATAGAGATCCAAACGAGGCTGAATTCCCGAAGGCAAAGACTATTCAAAACTAAAATACACGCGGATCATTCGTTGATACTTCCCTTGAAGGTCCATAGTGGAATTAGGTTTTAAAAGATCAAGTCTTATAACCATATCTTGTACATGAAGCGATGGCTCACTTTTTATAAATAATGGGGAAGAGAACCAACATGCCACTGAAAAAATCTACTGAGACAATGATGGGTTGTCAAAAACGTAGAGGAGGTAGGATGGATAGTTGGTCAGATCTATTATGAATCATACATGGATGGCAGTGGAGTTGGCGGTTCTCCAAGGGATCTCAGATTCTTCAGGAAAAGAAGTTCACGACCCGGAGGTCTAGTACCTCCACGTGGCGTTTCTCCACTAGTGCCTCCAGAGGAGTATGGGGAAACTTGATGTAATTTCGAGAGAAAAAATTATAATAGTGAGAGGACTATAATTAACGGGTTTAATTAGTGTTATGTTATGAGCAGATTTGAGGAAATAGCAAGGGCTAATCGCATAAGTTGTTGATGATTTTCAGATTTGACATAAAACGGATCACGCGTGAGCTGGTCGCCCAGATTTGGAGGCGGTGCGACGTCGTTTAATGACACCATTTGAGACACTGGTTGACCGGGAGCATAATCACGAATATCAGATTTGGAGGAGAGATAGTTTCTTTCCACTGAGTTGGTTGTAGAGTAACTTATGTGTATGGCGCTCAGAGCTGGATGCTCCTATTTGGTCAGTGTGCGCGATCTGCTCTAAGCTGGTTGGTGAAGTGAAATCTGTACAGTGCGTGAGATCTATTATAGATGTGCGAATTGTTCGTGGTTCAGATATGGATGAGTTCAGGTGAGGGTCAACTTTGGCGAGAGCTGGTCAATGTGATTGGGCGGTGAGAGTAAATTGGTGTTGGCGGTGTGATCTGGATGTGATCTGTTTAGTATTTCGAACCGCTGGGTGCATCGTTTGGTTGAATAATGTGCTGGATTATACTAGAGCTGGTACCAGATTTGATATGAGTTGGTTTAGCGTGGAGGAGTCAAATCTGGTGTAGCGAAAATCAGATCTGGTGTAGTACTAAGATCCGAGTTGATATCAGCTTTGAATGAGCAGATCGGTGGTACTGTAGTAGATCTCAGGACTTAGTAATTGCCTTTGACTTTGACCGTGTATACCTTATATTTGTTAACACTTAGAAAATTTTAGATCACATATCCATTATCTTCCTCCCAGAAAGAAATCGACTTATATTATTCCTCAAACCCTTACTGCTCACGAATATTATTTCTTCTGATTATCATCGATTTACGCCGCCGTTTGGGGCAAGGTTGTGGCACTGAGTTCGTCTTTCCAAGATCGTTCAATTGTTACCATTTTGGAGTCTTGAGTTGGCTTGTCGAAGGAGTGCGACGTGGTTGAAACGTTCGAACACTTTTGTGATTTCTGGCAGATAGTTTCTCTCGTTCCTTTAGCGCTATTGAATTTGAGATTTTAAGCAGCTTCTGTTGAACCTCGTCGTGATCTGGAAGGGAAGTAGGCATGCACGAGTTGTTGGTGTTGTGTTCTCGTGAGATCTGTCGAGGTAGAAACTGTGCAGAGGGTGAGGTACGGGTGAGCTTATATTAGCAGCCTTGATATCAGCTTGAGAATATTTCTTTCGTGTTGGAACTACTGTTGTTGCGTGCTGGTTGAGTTTGCTGGCTGCTGGTTTTCGAGGATGATTCTGTGTGCTTAATTGATTTCATGTGTGAATTATATATTATGAGCATGGGTTTGTTTGAAATTCATGCATAGCATATTGAGCCTGTTTCCTTGTGAACCGATTCATTTATGCGTTGTGATCGGCCTGCTGAGTTTTCGCGCCTGAAAGGGTGATCCCCCTACGTTCACTGGCGTTCACTGGCGTCGAGGGTGGTTTGATGGTTGAGGGCTGGTTGGAGCATATGGAGGAGTTGTTTGATACGGTGGAGTATACTCGGGAGAAGAGACTGAAGTTAGTTGTTTTTCAGTTGAGGGAGCATGCTCAACGTTGGTGGAAGGGTACTTCCCGAGTTATGAGAGAGAGTGGAGCTTTGATTTATTGGGAGAGCTTCTGTGCGGCGATTTTTCAGGAGTATACCCCTGATTCGTACTACAATAACCGTGAGAGGGAGTTTGATAATCTGAAGCAAGGGAACATGAGGGTGGCCGAGTACGCTAGACAGTTTTATTCGCTTCTGTCGTATGTTCCCCACGTTGCTAACCAGGAGAGGACGAAGAGGAACAAGTTTCTGAGAGGGTTGAGGCCCGATATGTTCGGTATGGTGTTAGCTGGTTCTCCTACGACTTACGCCGAGGCAGTGGATAGGGCGGTGGACATTAAGGAGAGTATTTTGCAAGCGCATAATCAGGTTCAGCCGATAGCTGGACGTAGTTTCCAACCCTTGCCAAAAGCGACGCAATCGTTTCAGCCTCCTCAAACGTCGTTGCAATACAATCGCCAAAGTTTCAAGCCTCGAGGGAAGCAGTTTAAGAGACGATCGAATTCAAGTTCATCGGGTTCCGTTAGCTCTGGTGGTAGTGGCTCTGGAGGAGTGTCGTGTGGTCAGTGTGGAGGTTTGCATATGACATCTCAGTGTCGTGGAGTTCAGGGTCTTGGCCATATGTGTGGGCAACCTGGACATTTCGCAAGAGTGTGTCCTTCGATGGGGATACAACCTTCAAATCAATCGCAGCAAGGTTCAACTTGTGGTTCTTTGCAGAGACCACAACCTTTTACCCTGAAACACCTCTCTATTCCTAAGATTTTAAAAAAGATAAAAGCAAATTTCCTAAAGAAATAAAAGCTTGGAATTTTTTTTTCAACAGGTAATATACTCAAGAGAATCCTAACTATATAAACTTACTCATTCCAAAATCCTGGCAATTTAAAACAACAATAGTAATAATTCAAAATTCGATATGCTCAAAACAAATGATCACCATCTAAATTTAGAAGCGCAATAAAATAAACTTTGTCCCTCAAAAATCAAATGTTCATCTCGACCTCAAAATAAATATCTACTTGTCAAAATAATGCGGAATAAAATGGTCACTGGGTCAGGTCATGCTGGACTGCCGTCTGCTCAGGGATCCTGCTCACCGATCTCAGTCCCTGCGTAATCTGCACCAATCAAACGTAGTGAGTCTAAAGACTCAACAATTACAAGATTGGTGATAGCAAATACTACATAATACACTCACATGCATTAAAATATTTATATAGAAATACACTTTTTAGTTTAAAACAGTTAATGCGATAAAAAAGAGTATCAATTTTCTCAAATCATTTTCCTCAAAATCAAGCATATGAATTTAAAGAATTTTAAAAAAGCATTTTTTTTTTGGGTGAACTCCGTTTCTCGACTGTGAATCGCCAAATCCTCAAGTCGCTTGATCAAGCTATAAAACCATAGTACTAGGCTTGGAAAGGCATCCCAGTGCTTTTCTAGAATCCAATCCCGTCAATGTAGGGCACCCCAGTGCTTTCCTAGAGTCTGTTATGCGGAAAGTTGATATTACCACACGGTACTTTTCCAACCCAATATCTATCATAAATTTCCACAGTCAAGGCCCATTGTTAAAAAAAAAATTTTTTTACCTCATACTGCCTCAAAATAATTTCCTCAAACCTCATAAGACATCATTACATGTAACGCCCCAAAATACCAAAGAACCACAAATTGCTTAGCCTTTCTTTCCAAGGGCTGTTTCGAGTTTTTGAGAATTCAGATCTTTCTCTTTTTATATTCAGATTGAAGCAACAGCCAGAGGGTCCAGGAGGGATTTCTCCCAAGCACAAATTTGCTAGAATCCAGACCTTGTTTCCTTTCGAAATAAAATGAGATCTTTAAAAAAAAAAGGGGAGATCAGTTTTAAATGTTGTATAATATTTACAAATCAAAATAGTAGTGGGGAGTTTTAATAAAATCTTTTGAGAAAGGACAAGGAGTTGGCACCGCAACCATGCCTACTCAAGTATTTATACCTACTACTTAATCATTCTCCCTTGTATATAAGGATTTACGTGAGCCTCTGAATTCATTTTTGGTTGCACTTAAAACTTTTAGTTTCTCTAAAGTCGAGTAGCTTTTCCTATGTGCTTGTGGAGACTTAAAACCGTGATCATCTGCACGTTGCAATCTTCGTTTCAGACAAGTAAATCTAATTCTTGCTGTATTGAGAAAACATATATTGCTTCGTTGTTTTCTGTAAGTTCTTGCCTGTTTAGTTTCAGTCTAGCTTTCATTAATGTTTGAGTTGAGCTATGGATTCACTGCTTTGATGCTGTAGTTTTGAGGAAACTCACCAGAAAGTTTAACCAGCAATGGTGTTTTTAAAAATATACTGAGTTGTACAGATTCCAGGTATGAATCCAAGAGAAGTCCTCGTTTTCCTAAGTACTGTGAAGACTCTGGACATTGAATCTAAACGAATAGGCAACGCTGGTTAGATCTGGAGCAAGTTCTGGTTGGATAAGCGAAGCCAGTTTGTTTAGAATCTGTCTGAGTCGAAGCACTATTTCGTGTTCCAAGCCAAGTGTTTCTACGCGTAACTCTCGAGTTGATTCCTTAAGAGCTGGTCCTCAGCTCCGAGTCCAACTGTACACTCAATAATGCTTTTTAAATAAAATGAGTTTCATAGCAGTGAATCCACCAGATTTCAGTGATTGGTTTTCGATCAAGAGCTAGTATCAATCTATTTCAGAAAGAAAGTAAAGTTCAGATTGAGGATTTATGGCATAGAGGACCCGGTCACTCAAGGAAGGGACAGGATTACAGTAGGACCGTAATCCCTTCATGGAAAGGACAGGATTATGGAAATATTGTAATCCCTTCACAGAGAGTTACTGATCAGTTAACATGCTTCATGCACAAGGACCACCAGAGAGCCTCTAGACCATAAATAAACCAGTATAAGCAATTCAGATTCGAGCTTCGAGTTGTCCTTGAGTAGCAAGTTTTCAGATTTCAGTTGCCTGCATTTATGTGATTTTGTTATCCTCAGTTTACTTTTTGAGCCCCTAGGCTCACTAGTTTTCTCAATGCAGGTGAGGCTTCTCAGGAGCAGGCGGGTGGTGCGAGTTGATTTGGATTGGAGGAATGTGTTTGTCGAAGGCCAGCGTTTCCGCAGAGTCTTATCTTTTGTTGTTTTGGATCTTTTGTTAACTGTATTAAGATCTGTTGCAACAATTGAGAACTTATATAGAGTTCCTGTAGTTGTAATATCGCAACTTTGCATTATTGAATAGAGATCTGTTTGACAAACTGTTACTTCCATTTCCTTTGGCGCCATTAGTTTTGTTTCAGCTTCCTAAATCGAATTTGGTCCTTCTATTTGTTTAAAATTTCGAAATTTTCCTATTACGTTGACACCCTTGGGTTTGGGCGTCACAACTTGGTATCAGAGCAATGGTTCTGACATAAACACATCTTCCCAGTCTGGAGCAGCTTTCATCGACCGCATCTCCTGATTTGTGAGTTTCTTTTTATGTTGAGTGTTCTTTCTCTTTCGAGTTCTGATTTTATTTTGTGGTGGATTGCGGGCTATAGATTAAGATGTCAGGAAGAGGGAGAGGTAGAAGAAGCAACCTAGACGATGAAACCAATTCAGATAGCAATGCTTGTATTGACCAACTCTTAGAACTGTTGGTAGAACAATCTGTCAGAGGCAATGACCAATCCTCGAGCAACAGGGGACCACATTATGATGATTCCCAGGAGAGGTTTCGAAGACAAAAACCGCGGGAGTTTAGTGGTACTACAGAAACGCTTGTTGCTGAGAGTTGGATTAAATCCATGGAAGTGATTTTCGAGTACCTTCAGATTCTAGACTTGGATAGGCCAAGGTGCGCTATCTATATGCTAAGAGGTGACGCAATGATCTGGTGGGAGGGAGCGAAGCTGTCTGTAGACTTGGCGAATCTCTCGTGGGAAGAGTTCAAACGGGTATTCTTCGAGCAGTACATTACTGCGGATAAGAGGTCTGAGCTAAAGCGAGAGTTCTTGACCTTGAAACAAGGGAGTTTAACTGTGCAAGAGTACACCCAGAAGTTTGAGAGAGGCTGTTAAGGCTATTGTGTAACTGTGCCATCAGGAGAAGAGCTGATATCTCGAGACATCTATCGTGACTTAGAGCTTGAACTTCAAGGACATGGGGTTACCGCCAATTTGATTGTCTTACCCATGCCTGAATTTGATTTGATTTTGGGAATAGATTGGTTGTCCAGATATGGAGTAGTGATCGACTTTAAGTTTAGGACAGTAGTTGTGAATCTGTCCACAGGAACTCAGATTTCATTCAGATCTGATCGCCTTGAGTTCCTCGCTTAATTTCAGCCTTGAAGGCACAAATATGTTTAAGGAAAGGTGGAGTGGGGTTTCTAGTAAGTTTGTCTTCCCTAGTTGCCTCTAGTAAACCTCGACTTTCAGATGTAGAGGTGGTGAGCGAATTTCCAGAAGTGTTCCCAGAAGATATCAGTGGTTTACCACCAGACAGGGAGATAGAGTATGCCATCGACTTAGTGCCTGGAGCAGCTCCAATTTCCAGACCTCCCTATAGGCTCGCTCCTGCAGAAATGAAAGAGCTGAAAGAGAAAATTCAAGACCTGTTGGATAAAGGATTTATTCGACCTAGTACATCCCCGTGGAGAGCACCAGTTCTGTTTGTTAAGAAGAAGATGGTAGTTTCCGATTGTGTATAGATTACCGAGAATTGAATAAGCTGAACATTAAGAACAAATACCCTTTACCTAGGATTGAAGAATTGTTCGATCAATTGAAGGGAGCAGCAGTGTTCTCTAAGATAGATTTAGGATCTGGATACCATCAATTGAAGATTAAAGAATCCGATGTTTATAAGACGGCTTTTAGGACCAGATACGGTAGTGATGCCTTTTGGATTAATAAATTCTCCATCTGTTTTTATGGACCTGATGAATAGAGTCTTCCAGCCCTATTTGGATCAATTTCTAATAGTGTTTATAGATGATATCCTAGTGTATTCCAAGACCAGCTCCGAGCATGCTAGTCAGCTTCGATAGTGTTACAAGTTTTGAAGGATAAGAGTTCTGGTTGGAGGAAGTTGCGTTTCTAGGACATGTTATTTCGAAGGATGGTTTGGAAGTCGACCCAACGAAGGTAGAAGCCGTGCGAGACTGGCCTGTGCCAAGATCTGTTTCTGAAGTAAGGAGCTTTTTGGGACTTTCTGGATATTACAGACGGTTTATTCAAGGTTTTTCAAGTACAGCAGTTCCATTGACAACGCTGACCAGAAAGCAAGTTAAATTTGAATGGACCCCCAGCTGTCAGCAGAGTTTCGAGAAGTTGAAGCAAGCTTTGATAGAGGCTTCAGTTTTAATCATGCCTTTAGAACAAGGGAATTTTGTGATCTTCACCGATGCTTCTAAGTTAGGGTTAGGAGCTGTTTTGATGCAGGATCATAAGGTAATAGCTTATGCCTCCAGACAATTGAAAAATCATGAGACGAATTATCCCACGCACGAGAATGGACCCCCAGCTGTCAGCAGAGTTTCGAGAAGTTGAAGCAAGCTTTGATAGAGGCTTCAGTTTTAATCATGCCTTTAGAACAAGGGAATTTTGTGATCTTCACCGATGCTTCTAAGTTAGGGTTAGGAGCTGTTTTGATGCAGGATCATAAGGTAATAGCTTATGCCTCCAGACAATTGAAAAATCATGAGACGAATTATCCCACGCACGATTTAGAATTAGCAGCGGTGGTTTTTGCCCTTAAGATTTGGATACATTATCTGTATGGGGAGAAATCTGAGATATTTACAAATCACAAGAGTTTGAAATACTTCTTTACCCAGAAAGAATTAAATATGAGACAGATAAGGTGGCTAGAGCTAGTTAAAGATTACGACTGCACTATCAGCTACCACCCTGGGAAAGCCAACGTGGTGGCAGATGCTCTTAGCAGGAAATCCATTGGAATAGCCCAACTTTCTGTCCAAAGACCCTTAGCTCCTGAGATTGAAAGGTTTGGACTAGAGCTGATTCCTAGTTATAGTAGCGCAGTTCTAGCAGATCTCTCCATTCGATCAAATCTATTGGATCAGATTCGAGAAGGACAACTGTTAGATGAACAGTTGCAGCGGTGGGTTAAACAAGACATAGAGCGAGGCAGTAATCTCTATGCTTCAACGGAAGGAGTTATCATATTTCACGGTAGACTGTGGGTTCCTAGTGTGAACAATTTGAGAACAGATCTGATGAAAGAAGCTCACAGCGCTACATATTCAGTTCATTCAGGGAGCACTAAGATGTATAAAGATCTTCAAAATATGTATTGGTGGCGAGGCATGAAACGTGATGTTGCCAGATTTGTTTCAGAGTGCCTGACTTGTCAGTTGGTCAAAGCTGAGCACCAGAGACTAGCTGGAATGCTTAAACCCATGCCGATACCAGAATGGAAGTGGGAGAGTATTGCAATGGATTTTGTGGTTGGTTTACCCAGATCTGTCCAAGGTTACAATTCAACTTGGGTTATAGTAGACCGACTAACCAAATCTGCTCACTTCCTACCAGTCAAGATAACTTATGATGTGAGCAAATACGCTGAGTTGTATGTAAGGGAGTGTTGGCGCAGCGGCCAATCCGGATCCCGCTCCCGAGGCGCAGCGGAAGATTTACAAAATTTTGACCCGAGAACGGTCAATACACAATAATAACAGCAACTAAACATGCATAGGATGTTTAGATTGGTACCTTGCTGGCGTCTAGGCACCTGGCTCCGACCAATTTCACGAGGAAATCGGCACTTCAACGGTAGGCGGTTGTCGTCTCCTAATCCGGTCCACGACTGGATTCTCGATTCCTTCGTCGGTCTGTACTAGAAAACACGACGAAAATTTCACGGACGGAATCTTCTCATCGAGACGGTCGGAACAAGTCCGACGGCGGCGACGGGTGGCGCGCGGCGACGGCAAGGTGGCGGCGGCGGCGTGAGGAGAGTGGGGAGAAGAGAGGAAGAAATCTAGGGTTATGGTGTTGTGTTTCAATGCTAACCCTAGGGCCCTATATATAGATTTCTTCATGGGCTTGAACCGGCTTAATGGGCTTGGGTCAGGCTCAGGCCCATATGAACATTCATTTCAAGTCCATTGCAGTGGCTTCATCATAATCCCGATCGACGATTAGATCGGACCGATCTATACAGTTTACAAAACTGAGCATTATGATGCGAAAACAATTTTTCGGACCACCTAATCCAAAATAGCAGTTTGGCCCCTGTAAGTTTCAAGGATAGTCAAACTAGCTCAAACTTTAGGGAAATTGCATTTTTTACCCCTGTTTAATTTTAGGAAGTCGCACTTCCATCCTTCCTCATCCTATACTCAAAAAATTGAGCTTAATTTCCATGCGGGAATCGAGAAACCATTACTTGTGTGACTCTCACTGGTTCAGGGATACAGCTAGCCGTGGGCTCACAATAATTGTGACTCCGAAATCACAATTTCGGACTAACCCATCGGATCATGGTAAAGCGTCTAGAAACATCGCCCCATGATCCCCTAGGTATCACTGATAGTGCCTGCAAGAACCAGTTGGTCATGGTTAGCGTACAGTACGGTCCTTTCAACACAAATATCCCGATCAGATCAACGACCATTGGTAAATCGAGAGTCGCTAGAAATCCAATAACCATGCATACATCTCGGAGATCAAATAGTGACATCGCGTGTGTTACTAGGTAAACCCATTTACCTAAAACACATCAAGTACTCTGGCCAGAGATTTATCACACTATTATCTCCGCAGATAGCATAGGATATCCATGCACAAAGGTGAGCGGTGAATCCTCGACAACGAAGCATCGACTCCTACATGCATCGGGACCTCACCCAATCCCGACACCTGATGACCCCAACTGAGTCGGTAAACGGGTCAAAGTGAGGCGCCTATCATGTAGATTCTCAATGACGTTTCGAGTAGTAGGGCTAATCTGTACAACCAAGACCTCGGACTTAATCCACTCGATAAATGGTAACCACTTGGAAAGTCCGAACGAGGGTAGTTCGATAGATCACCAGGTCACTATCCATCTGCATGCTCAGAACATCACAATGTTCCCTACCAATGAAACGTGATACTTCGCATCGCAGATGCTAGTCTCAAGCTCGGGCGACCTTATCCTCATTTTGACGGCCCAATTGACTAGGAACGAGTTTAGAATAAACAATGACCATTAAATGTTTTTCATGATAGCCATCATGTCCACTATCACATCTAACATACACTATGGTGCATTCTAGGTCTTTATCCAACGCAATTGTTAAAATTATAAAATAATGAAGATAAAGAATGCCATAAAAGAATACAAATTTCATAAATAAATATCGTTTTACAAAGAGTCAACAAGAATCCACACGCCACAAGTTGGCTAGTTGGGCACCTACTCTAATAGGGAGATAATCATACTTCATGGAATTCCAGTATCCATCGTATCTGACAGAGATCCGAAATTTACATCATCTTTCTGGAAGAGTCTACAAATAGATTTAGGTACCAAGTTAACCTTTAGCACAACATTCCATCCTCAGACAGATGGTCAATCAGATAGAGTAATTCAGATCTTAGAGGATTTGCTCAGAGCTTGTATCCTCGATTTTCCAGAGATTTGGGATTCAAGCTGCCTTTGGTGGAATTCACGTACAACAATAGCTTCCAAGCATCCATTCAAATGGCCCCCTTCGAAGCTCTCTATGGCAGAAAGTGTAGAACACCCCTTCTCTGGGATGAGATAGGAGAACGAGCTGGTTTGGGGCCAGACTTAGTAGAACAGACTTCTCAAGTTATTCAGAAAGTAAGTGATCGATTGAAGACTGCTCAAAGTAGGCAAAAGAGCTATGCTGACGTCAGACGCCGTGAGTTGAGTTTCGAAGCTGGATACCATGTCTTCTTGAAGGTAGCACCGATGAAAGGCGTGATGAGATTTGGGAAGAATGGTAAGCTAAGCCCAAGGTTCATTGGTCCATTCGAGATTTTGGACAAAGTAGGAACGTTGGCTTAAAGACTAGTTTTACCCCACATCTGTCCTCGGTACATAATGTTTTTCACGTATCAGCTTTGAGGAGATACGTTTCCAACCCGTCGCATATCTTGAGCCATGAACCAATCCAATTAGCGCCAGATTTGAGCTATGAGGAACGACCAGAAAGAATTCTTCATATGGAGAATAGAAAGTTAAGAAACCGTAGCATCCCAATGGTTAAAATTCAGTGGTCTAACCATTCTGAACGAGAAGCAACTTGAGAAACAGAAGAAGATATGCGTAGTCTCTACCCAGAATTATTTGGTAAGTAAATTTCGAGGACGAAATTTCATTAAGTATGGTAGAGTTGTAACGCCCCAAAATCCCAAAGAACCACAAATTGCTTAGCCTTTCTTGCCAAGGGCTATTTCGAGTTTTTGAGCATTCAGATTCTTTCTCTTTTTATTTTCAGATTGAAGCAACAGCCAGAGGGTCCTGGAGGGATTTCGCCCAAGCACAAATTTTCTAGAATCCAGACCTTGTTTCCTTTCGAAATAAAATGACATCTTTAAAAAAAAAAGGGGAGCTCTGTTTTAAATGTTGTATCATATTTACAAAGCAAAATAGTAGTGGGGAGTTTTAATAAAATCTTTTGAGAAAGGACAAGGAGTTGGCACCGCAGCCATGCCTACTCAAGTATTTCTACCTACTACTTAATCATTCTCCCTTGTATATAAGGATTTACATGAGCCTCTGGATTCATTTTGGTTGCACTTAAAACTTTTAGTTTCTCTAAAGTCGAGTAGCTTTTCCTATGTGCTTGTGGAGACTTCCAACCATGATCATCTGCACGTTGCGATCTTCGTTTCAGGCAAGTAAATCTGATTCTTGCTGTATTGAGAAAACATATATTGCTTCGTTGTTTTCTGTAAGTGCTTGCCTGTTCAGTTTCAGTTTAGCTTTCATTAATGTTTGAGTTGAGCTATGGATTCACTGATTTGATTCTGTAGTTTTGAGGAAACTCACCAGAAAGTTTAACCAGCAATGGTGTTTTTAAAAATATACTGAGTTGTACAGATTCCAGGTAAGAAGCCAAGAGAAGTCCTCGTTTTCCTAAGTACTGTGAAGACTCTGGACATTGAATCTAAACGAATAGGCAACGCTGGTTAGATCGGAAGCAAGTTCTGGTTGGATAAGCGAAGCCAGTTTGTTTAGAAGTTGTCTGAGTCGAAGCAGTATTTCGTGTTCCTAGCCAAGTGTTTCTACGCGTAACTTATCTTTAACCAAATCTGTTGTTGAGTTGCTCACAGCTGAGTAATCTTCCAAAATCTGAAACACTTGCTATAAGCTCCTATTATCGTTTTCGCATTAAGATCTGTATTGCTTGGTCAAAGCTGTTTTTTTTCTAAGAACCAAGATCTTTTTCTACTATTCATAAGCCGTGTTCCTTAGCCAAAGCTGTTGCTCACATCTGTATGCCTATACCACACCTAAGATCTGTTTAGATAACAAAAAGCTGACATTTGCGCAAGACATCTGTTTTCTAGTGACATCCGTTTTCTAGTGAGATCTGTTTTCCAGTGAGATCTGTTTTCCAATGAGATCTGTTTTCTAGTGAGATCTGTTTTCTAATGAGATCTGTTTTCCAGTGAGATCTATTTTCCAGTGAAATCTGTTTTCCAGTGACATCTGTTTTCCCGAGAGAGATCTGTTTTCACGAAATCTGATTTCCTAGAACCACGTCTGTTTTGCACTCTCGAGTTGATTCATTCAGAGCTGGTCCTCAGCTCCGAGTCCAACTGTACATTCAGTAGTGCTTTTAAAATAAAAATGAGTTTCATAGCAGTGAATCTACCATATTTCAGTGATCGACTTTCGATCAAGAGCTAGTATAAAGTTATTCTAGAAAAGAAAGTAATGTTCAGACTTCAGTTCTGTTTTCACGAAATCTGATTTCCTAGAACCACGTCTGTTTTGCACTCTCGAGTTGATTCATTCAGAGCTGGTCCTCAGCTCCGAGTCCAACTGTACATTCAGTAGTGCTTTTAAAATAAAAATGAGTTTCATAGCAGTGAATCTACCATATTTCAGTGATCGACTTTCGATCAAGAGCTAGTATAAAGTTATTCTAGAAAAGAAGTAATGTTCAGACTTCAGATTTATGGCATAGGGGACCCGGTCAATTGTGAAGGACTGGATTACAGTAGGACCGTAATCCCTTCATGAAAAGGAAAGGATTATGGAAATATTTTAATCCCTTCACAGAGAGTTACTGATCAGTTAACATGCTTCATGCACAAGGACCACCAGAGAGCCTCTAGACCATAAATCAACCTGTATAAGCAATTCAGATTCGAGATTCGAGTTGTCCTTGAGTAACGAGTTTTCAGATTCCAGTTGCCTGTATTTATGTGATTTTGTTATCCTCAGTTTACTTGTCCCCTAGGCTCACTAGTTTTCTCAATGCAGGTGATGCTTCTCAGGAGCAGGCGGGTGGTGCGAGTTGATTCGGATAGGAGGAATGTGTTTGTCGAAGGCCAGCGTTTCCGCAGAGTCTTATCTTTTGTTGTTTTGGATCTTTTGTTAACTGTATTAAGATCTGTTGCAACAATTGAGAACTTATATAGAGTTCCTGTAGTTGTAATATCGCAACTTTGCATTATTGAATAGATATCTGTTTGACAAACTGTTACTTCCATTTTCCTTTGGCGCCATTAGTTTTATTTCAGCTTACTAAATCGAATTTGGTCCTTCTATTTGTTTAAAATTTCGAATTTTTCCTATTCCGTTGACACCCTTGGGTTTGGGCGTCACATTACACCTCAATAACTTTTTCGAAATCCCTCAACATAGAATTTCTTTATAAAATAATAAAATTGCATAATTAATTTAGATAACCAGTAAAATATTATCAAAATGGCTTAAAACGTCAAATTACTAATTTCATGACAACAGGCTACCCCTAGGACCAAAATCCCGAAATTACCATTTTTGACCCGACGTGGTGCAGTTTGCGCGACTAAACCGTAAAAATCATAAAAATTCCATTTCTTAACCAAATTACTTCCCACTTGGACCCACATGACCTAACACGCCGGAATATCTAATGAAATAAACCAGACCCAGAAATGATTCCTGACGTGACCTACACGATGCTCGTAACCTCACTGGTCGCGCACAGGGACCCATTTGGGAGAGGTTAGGACTAGCCCTCGACTTGTCCAAAATATTTCGACCTAAAGCCACCACCAGACCCTCAATCAGCCTCTTAGTGACCCCTAGACTCAATATTAGCCATCCCAGACCGAACCATGGACCAACCAAACCCAGCCCTGCACTTGACATGGAGCTCTCGACCCTAGCCATCACGACTCACACTCCTTCGACCACAAGGCTATGAAGCCGACCATACGCAGCCCCTGTCATGAAAAATCAGAGAAAATACATCACTTTCAACGTCAAATATAGGTTCAAATCATTAAAATATAGAGATCTACACATGTCATGCATAATATGAATAAGAGGTGCATAAAAGAGATCTTGTACTTGCCTCTTCTTAGATAACTTACAACCAATGCTTCAAGGCCTCAAGGAGATGGAAGATAAGATTTGCTAGATCATGCCTTATCAAAGTGCTACAATAATATATTAAAACTTCCTTCTTTCCTTATCTAAAGGTTTCGAAATTTATGGGCAGGAAAATAGGGAGGGAATACTTTATCTTATTGGTAGATTATAGGTGTACAAAATTTGTTATTTCACTAATAAAAGTTCTACAAATTTTTAAGGAATTAAAATCCTAAGTTCCTCATGATTTACAAACTTTAAAATCATTTTAAAAATGAAAGTCCTCACCAATGTTCACCTACATAAAAAAAGAAGCTTCTTAGGCATAGGATGAGATCTCGAGAATGAAATTTTGAAAAAATACCACTTTTACCTCGGTGTTCCAGTCATCCCCTATCCGACCTCGAACCATCTAAATCAAAGATTCTAAAAGAACTCATAATAATATCATATAATTTAATACTAATGCATAATCATAAAAATTCAATCAATACTATGTATAGAAAGAAATACTAAGACATGCGATTTATGTAGAGAAATTCTTGGGCATTACATACCCAGTCCCAACGATCAGGATTCCAACCACGAGAACCGTCTAGGTTCGGAGGATCATCTAGACCTCAGCAAGCTCAAGTGAATCACTGATGAGAGAGCAAGCTGATGATATGCCTGAAGGAGTTATTGCAGGTACTTGTGCTATCTTTGACTTTCCTGCACGAGTTTTTTTGATGGAGCATCACACTCCTTTATATCTGATTGGTTTGTGTATGAGTGTGGGTTGAGTGCTACCCCACTGTGTGATGTTGTATCTGTCTCTACTCCTGCTGGTGTGTGGTTGTTGTCTCGTGAGGTGGTTGTGGATTGTGTGATTCGATTTGATGAGAATGTGTTGGTGATGAATCTGATTTCTTTGGAGATTAGAGATTTTGACTGAATCTTAGGTATGGACGTGTTGTCTGTTTATAGAGCGACCGTTGATTGTTTCCATGGAGTAGTGAGGTTTAGACCTCGATTTTGGGAAAATTGGATTTCTACGGTGTTGATTCGCGATCGAAGATTCCACTAGTGTCAGCCACGGAGATGTTTAGCCTGTTGTCGCTTGATAATGCAGAGTTCATGATTTATGCCCTGGATATTTCCCATGAATCACAGACAGAGTTGAATGATATCCCGATTATCCGAGAGTTCCCAGATGTTTTTTTGGATGAGATTCCTGGATTCCCTCTGAGATGAGAGATTGACTTCAGTATAGAGTTGGTTCCGGGGACAGCCCCAATTTCGAGAGCCCCTTATCGATTGGCGCCAGCTGAGTTGAAGGAACTTAAGTACCAATTACATGACCTTCTAGAGAAGGGATTCATCAGGCCGAGTATGTCGTCTTGGGGAGCTCCGATTCTCTTCGTGAAGAAGAAAGATGGATCTATGAGGATGTGTGTTGACTTTCGGCAGTTGAATAAAGAAACGATCAAGAACAAGTATCCTTTGCCGAGAATCGATGATCTGTTCGATCAGCTTCAAGGATCGACAATATAATCCAAGATTGATCTGCGATCTGGTTATCATCAGTTGAGGATTAGAGACGCTGATGTGGCGAAGACGGCGTTTCGGACTAGATACGGGCATTATGAGTTTTTGGTGATGTCGTTTGGATTGACGAATGCTCCTGCTGTCTTTATGGATTTGATGAATCGCGTCTTTAGTGAGTATATTGATCATTTTGTGATTGTCTTTATAGATGATATTTTGGTGTACTCGAGGAGTTATAGAGAGCATAAGGAACACTTGAGGTTGGTTTTTCAAAAACTGAGAGACTCAAAGCTTTATGCAAAGTTTAGTAAGTGTGAATTTTGGTTGGATAAGGTAATCTTTTTGGGTCAAGTCATATCTGCACAAGGTATTTCTTTGGATCCTAGTAAGGTCGAAATAGTTCTTAACTGAGAGATACCTAGAAATGTTTCAGAGATTCGTAGTTTCTTGGGTTTGGTCGACTATTACAGACGTTTCATTGAAGGTTTTCTTCAATAGCAAGGCCTATGACACAGTTGACCTAGAAGGATAGAAGATTTCTATGGACAGACAAGTGTGAGTCGAGTTTTCAGTTGCTCAAGGAGAAGTTGAATACTGCTCCTGTATTGGATTTACCTTCGGGTTCTGGAGGTTTTGTGGTTTGTTTCGATGCATCTCTGAGTGGTTTGGGTTGTGTGTTGATGCAGAACGGGTGAGTGATAGCTTATGCGTATCGACAGTTGAAGCCCCATGAGACTAGATACCCCGTTCATGATTTGGAGCTAGCTGCTATCGTTTTGCCTCGAAGATTTGGCGTCACTACTTATTTGGCGAGCAGTTTGTGGTGTACACATACCTCAAGAGTTTGAAGTACATCTTCACTCAGTGAGATCTGAACATGAGACAACGTCGTTGGATGGAGTTGCTCTGTGAGATTCAGTATCATCCTGGGCGAATGAACTTACTGGAAAATGCCTTGAGTAGGAAAGCTCAACCGGCAATTTTGACGTCGTTGAGTATATCCAAAATCCATGAGCATTTGGGGACTTATGGATGGCGTTTTCAGCCAGATGATCAATATTTTGTGGTTTCTTCTTTTCAGGTTGAACCACACATTGTCGCAGACATTAGAGTAGCGAAAAGAGGACTGACCCGTATATTCATGAATTGAAGATAAAGGCCCAGAATGGTCAGTCGGAAGATTTCTCTATTGCTTCTGATGGATGCCTGAGATTTCGTGGTAGATTGGTTGTTCCAAATTTGGTCGATCTGAAAGAAGCCATCTTGAATGAGGCCCATTGCAGTCGTTATAGTGTAAATCTGGGCGAGAAGAAGATGTATCATGCCTTGAAGTCGCACTACTGGTAGGAAGGCATTCGAAATGATACTTTCGGATTTGTAGCTCGATGTTTGAATTGCAGCAGGTCAAGGCCGAGAGAATGAGACCTGGTGGTTTGCTTCAAAGTTTAGAAGTGCCTCAATGGAATCGGGAGCATGTTGCCATGGATTTTGTGACTCATCTACCTCGTTCGAAAAGGGGATGTGATGCAATTTGGGTGGTAATTGACAGGCTCTCGAATTCAGCCCATTTCATTCCCTATGATGTGAGGTGTTCCATGAATAAAATGGCGAGATTGTACGTTGACCATGTTGATTGCATGGAGTTCCGGTTTCGATAGTGTCCGACAGAGATCCACGGTTTACTTCCCGATTTTGGAAGAGTTTGCAAGCACCTATGGGTTTAAGATTGGCTATGAGTACAACTTATCATCCTCAGACAGATGGCCAATCCGAGAGAACTATCCAGACTTTGGAAGACATGCTGCGAGCAATTGTGATGGATTTCAGTGGTGGCTGGCAGGATTCTTTATCCCTGGTTGAATTTTCGTATAACAATAGCTACCAAGTGACTATCGGGATGGCACCATTTGAGGCTTTGTATGGTCATAAGTGTAGATCGCGATTTGTTGGGAAGAAGTTGGTGACAGACAACTGTCTAACCCTGAGTTTGTGCAGCATATGAAGGATCAGGTTGAGCTGGTTCGAAACTGAATGAAGGCTGCACAAGATCGTCAAGCTAGCCATGCTATGTAACGCCTAGAATTTCCTGACTACGTAGAAATGAGTGCATGACTAGGGGAAAAATATTTTTAGACGATTACATGTCATTTTATATGAATTATTTATGATTTATGCTGCATGATATGCATGTGTTATTTTTCAGCCTGCTTGAACTACGGACGTGTGGACGAGATTAGGATCGACCGGAATAAATATAATTGAGATTTTTAAGTTATGAGATTTTAAGAATGAATTTATTTTATTTTAAGCAAATATTTTTGGAACTTAGGATTTTTATAACTATTTTGGAGCGGAACCCGTTTTTCACCTATAAGGGCTGGTATATTGAGTTTTAAGGCATTTTAAAATATGAGGAGGCCTAGATTTCGAAATTTTGTAATCTTTAAAGCCCAAGTATGAGTTTTAAACACCTTTTTAATTTAATTAGAGGGGCAAGCTTGTATTTTTCATATTTAAATCAAGAGGGGTCATTATAGGCACTTTCATTATTCCTTAAACACAAATCTACACTAAACCTATCATCCGCTTCACACACCAGCCGTCCTCTCCACTTCAGTAGCACACAAAAATTTGAAACTTTCAGCCATCGAAGGAGCTTGACGATCCAAAGCCGGTTGCGCCCCGATCTCGCGTCTACAACGCCCGTATCTCGCAGATCTTCATATTCTTCAACCCTGGCATGTGATATCAATTCTCTTGCTCACCATTTAAATCATATTAATCTGTTTTTATGAAAATATGTGTGAATTGTGTGTGAATATTTCGGATCTATGCCCCTATGATCATGTTTCATACCTTACTTCATGTTGCATCTCACGATTTTGAACTCTTCTTGCATGGCTTCGGTTTAAGGGCTGCAAGGGACCTTGGCTTGATCTTAATTGGTTCAAGAGGGTCCTAATGAGTGCTAGGAGTGGTCCATAAGTGGGATTTGTCAGTCGAACCATAGGCTGGAAGGGGAACCCCGAGCTGCGTGTTTCTGCGCAGCGCCGTGCGCTGTCTTTGAACGGGTCGTTCTCCTTCATGCGTGCTCGGTTGGGGCCATGGTTGGTCAGGTTAGGACCGGCTGGACGTGGGGGTGGTCCAGCCGGAAGGGCTCCGGCCATGGTGGCCGGAGCAGGGAGGTCGAACGCGAAGAATGGCTGCTGGTCGCGGCGGCGCTGCATGGTGGGTGTGTGTCGGTTTAGGTTTTTCTTTTGGAGAATTGGTTCGGTCTAAGTGAACCGGTTTTGGCTGGTTCGGTTGGACCGAATCGGTTCATCGAGTTTCGAGTCAAATATTTTAAAATGGGGTCAAATTATTTTAATTATGGACCTATTATTTTAATTAATGTGTCAAAAGGTCAAATTTTAAAGAAATTAGATAGAAGATCAAAATTGAATGGCTGCTGGTCGCGGCGGCGCTGCATGGTGGGTGTGTGTCGGTTTAGGTTTTTCTTTTGGAGAATTGGTTCGGTCTAAGTGAACCGGTTTTGGCTGGTTCGGTTGGACCGAATCGGTTCATCGAGTTTCGAGTCAAATATTTTAAAATGGGGTCAAATTATTTTAATTATGGACCTATTATTTTAATTAATGTGTCAAAAGGTCAAATTTTAAAGAAATTAGATAGAAGATCAAAATTGAGTCAAAACTTTTAAATAATTTAAGTTATGCTTAATTTTAAGTTTTTAGTCAAAATTAGGGCCTTTGGAATTTTTTGGAGTCAAAATCGATTTTTGGGATTTAATTTGGTCAAAATCGATCTTTTGGATCAAAATCGGCTTTCGAGGTCAAAATTGATTTAAATTGATTTTAAAAGTCAAAATCGATTTTAATAAGTCCAAATTGATTTTTAGAAGTCAAATTTGATTTTATTAGCCCCATTTAGCCTTGATTTTAAGAAATCAAAAATTTAAAGAAAATAAGCAAAAATGAGAAAAAGTGGTGAACATTCGTTTAACCGACCGAGTTTAGAGAGATGTTTGGTCTACAAGTGGTGAGACAAGCCCCGGAATCAATCCTTGACCAAAGTAGAAAAATATTTAGAAGCCCGTAAGTGTATATTTAATTATATATATAGTATTTTATGTACGTAAACGTTTTCAAGGAAATAATTAAATATACATTAACGGGCTAAGTTTTAAATCGCATGATTTTAAGAAATTCACGAATCATGAGATTTTATGAAACTATCAGGCATGTCTCTTTTTAAGTTAAAACCCGAGGGATTGAAGTGATGTGGCAAAGTCTACAATGGGAGTTAGCCGGGTAGCCGAGCCTAGGGATCCCCTGTTTTTTGGTATGATTATAGGGCCTATGGATCCATGTGATCACGACATGGTGAAGTGGAAATTTATAGGAGGTGTGACATATAGGGATCCTCGTGTGCTATCAGAGTGAACCACACCGTCACGTACATTGGTTATTACGACTGATCAATCATACGCCCGCTCACATTCACTGATACGACTCATAAATTTTTCAGGTTACGTTATGCCATGCCTTATATGTGACGCCCGAACCCACGGGGTCACGAAATTGGGGTAAATAAAAATTTCGAATAAAAAGAAGGGCTGAAAGAAAATTTGTTAAGCTGTATTTCTTATAACTTAAAAGAAATTGAAACACGAACTCAACCAAAAGCTGACAGACACTCACTTGCACGCCAACTACTTAAAACATTTGCGGAAAAACAGGTTCTGATATAAATTTTCAATTGCGAGTTACAACATCTGAAATTCTGTTTGAATATACAACTGTTGTAATTGATCTAATACAGATGCCTAACATACTATACAACATCAGCTATGACACGGAAAACGCTGGCCTTTGATAAACACAACGCCCAGCAGCTGCTGTCAGATTTCACCTCCCATTCGCTCCTCAGCTGTCATACCTGCACCATTTTAAAAGCTAATGAGCCTAGGGCCTCAGCAAGTAAAATCTGAGTGATAACAATTTCATTTAACGCAGGCAGACATCCGAACATACATAACTTGATTTAAAGGAATCATCAATACATAAATGTTTCATAAACATTTCTTTCTGTCATAAACTTGGAGATAGGGAATAATAGCCCAGATCTCATCATCAATATCATTTTCCTTTTGATTTATGGCTTAGAAGCTCTACTTAGGTCAGTGTTGCACTTTGATGAAAATGACTTCTGATATCAGTTTTAGCATATAGCTCATATGAAAGGGCAGCCGACATCTGGACGACTACTCACCCTTCTCCTTCGTGACCGTCTGTTATCTATGCAATAAATCCTTAAAATAAACTTGTTCCTTTAACTTCTCATATTTTCTTTGATATCTTATTTGAAAATCATCGGGTTCCTTTCTTTAAAACTTGATTCCCATTTTTAAAACTTTACTGAGTATCGAATTCGACTGCTGAAACTCATCGCTGAAATGAAACAGTCGCAACTATAAGAAACTGTACTGGGAAACAAAACAGATCTTCACTGTTCACGATTATCGTAAAACAGCTGTAAGTATATCAGCTAACATTGAAACAGATGTGTTGAATGAAACGATGTCGTTAGCGTAAGAAACAGATGTGGCTTGGGATATTGTTTGAATAGTGAACAACTGTAACTATGAAATAGGATTGGTCAACTCAGCTGTAAACGAATTTATTTGGTCAAACAGATGTCAACGCAACTAAGTTGGTCAACTCAGACGTCAACACAACTTAAACAAAAGCTTTCAGGTATTGAACAAACCAACATCTGAATACCAACTAAAGCAACAGCTGGTTACGAACAAATGCAACAGCTGGTTACGAACAAATGCAACAGCTGATGAACAATAAAACTAACAGCTGATGAACAATAAAACCAACAGCTGATAAACAAATGCAAAGCTGACAACAGCTGAACAAGAACTATGTAAAGCTGACAACAGCTGATGTGAGAAATTCTCGAAACCAAAAGCTGACTTTAAACTTGATGTTGCAACATCAAAACGACTGCTATGCTATCAGCTGTTATCTATCAAACCAGACTTTATACTGATTCGACTAACAACATCCGATTACATAGCGTCAAATTCCAATGTTACCATTCACCTGAAGGAAGAACATTCATGAACATACTTGAATCAAACTCGAATCCTCAGTATCCATATTTTTCTGGAAAACACTTGGAAGCATAAAAACATCATTTTGAACCCAAATCTTTCTTTCCTTGAACATGCTTAATTAATTTTAAACATGAACTTCAAC
The DNA here is from genome assembly GCA_001598015.1 of Dorcoceras hygrometricum. Lineage (NCBI taxonomy): Eukaryota > Viridiplantae > Streptophyta > Magnoliopsida > Lamiales > Gesneriaceae > Dorcoceras > Dorcoceras hygrometricum. Next base: position 441,931 of record KV008482.1, read on the forward strand.
ATACTATAACATACAGGCAAGCAGATCCATAAAATGAATAAAACCAATATATGCTTTAAATGGTGTAGCAAGGGATCAGCTTGTACTTGCCTTAGCAATGCTTTGCAACCGTGGTTAATTCCGGCAGAATCTTCTCCCTGAGCAACACACGAACTTCTCTGTATTTTATTTTGAAGAATACTAAAGATTTTCTTTGCAAATGATAATGATCTTTCTTTGAAAACAAGTTTAAATATGAAAGGTATTAGTGGCAAGGTGCTATGTTTACAAAGCATGACACACTTCAACCAAGTTGTGAAATTTTAGTAAAATTCTTTAAATATGAAAGGTATTAGTGGCAAGGTGCTATGTTTACAAAGCATGACACACTTCAACCAAGTTGTGAAATTTTAGTAAAATTCCCTTTCATCTCATTTTAAATTTGTAAAACACCAAACCCTTTTCAAAAGAAATAATTTGTCCTCCTTAAAGATATTTTCAATCGATTTAAACCTGCTCATGTATCGCTCTTGGAGTCATCTGCTTGAACCAGCCGCGACGCATCTTATTTTCTGAAATCAATAAAAATCAGCTTTTGCCAACAATTAAATTGTCATTTTGACCCAATGAAAATAAACAAGATTCATATATGTAGTCCTATGGATTTTGGGGCGTTACATTATATGTTATATGATATGTTATGATATGAAATGGTTTAAGACCATGCACGCATTCACGCTTTAACATTATTTTAATTACAAGTACGTGCTTGCATGCGATCTTATTAGTATGTACCTTGTTATGTATTACGATAGAGCATGCTGAGCCTCTAGGCTCACTAGGTTTAAATGGTGCAGGTGATGACCCTGCCGATGAGTTAATCCCGACTGGCGGTGAGGACGTCTGAGCACCTGTTGCAGCAGTACCCCGTGGCCGCCTTTATGTATTAGTCTGTCATGATACAGTTTCAGACATTGGTTTTTAAACATGTTTACTTTCAGCATTTTTACTCAGTGAATTTATTCCGCTTGAATGTTTCAACGTTTTAAATATTCCTTTATTTATGTTTAAAGTATTTTTGAGAAAATGATTTAGAAACATTTTAGAAAGGAAGAGTCATACCTTAAGTTTATGTTTGCTTCCGCATATGTTTTAAAAAAAATTTCTAGATTCTGGTTCGTTTCATGCTAATAAGAGGCGTAGACCCTTGGAATTTTAGGTTGGTGATCGAGTGTTTCTGAAGGTTTCTCCTTTCAAGAGCGTGATGAGCTTCAGGCTTAAGGGTAAATTAGCTCCTAGATTCGTTGGTCCATTTGAGATTATTGAGATGATTGGATCTTTGGCGTATCGTTTGCAAATTCCAGCTGAGTTAGCAGTGATGTATGATGTGTTTCATGTGTCAATGTTGAGAAAATATGAGCCAGATCCTTCCCATGTGTTGAGGACTGCTGAAGTCGAGCTAGATTCAACCCTGAGTTATGTTGAGTATCCAGTGTAGATTCTGGATTGGAAGAAAAAACGACTGAGAAATAAGACTATACCGTTGGTGATGGTCCAATGGAGCAAGCATGGCCGAGAGGAAGCTACCTGAGAAGTTGAAGAAAAGATGAGACAGGAGTGGCCTCATCTGTTTGAATATACGCAGGATTGATCCAGGTAATCTTTAGCTTGTTGATTTGTGTTGAGTTTCTTGGATATGTTAGGAATGTTGGATTGTTATATTTCAATCCTGGTGACTTTCTGGTAGTCCTTCAATTTTGATCTGTAATTGCCTTTGATTTCGAGGACGAAATCTCTTAAGGTGGGGAGGATGTGAGGACTGTAATTAACGGGTTTAATTAGTGATATGTTATGAGCATATTTGAGGAAATAGCAAGGGCTAATCGCGTAAGTTGTTGGTGATTTTCGGATTTGACATAAAACGGATCACGTGTGAGTTGGTCGTCCAGATTTGGAGGCGGTGCGACGTCGTTTAACGACACCAGTTGCGAAACTGGTTGAGCGGGAGCAGAATTGCGATATCATATTTTGGGGAGAGATAGTTTCTTTCCACTAGTTGGTTGTAGAGTAACTTACGTGTATGGCGCTCAGAGCTGGATGCTCCTATTTAGTCAGTGTGCACGATATGCTCTAAGCTGGTTGGTGGAGTGAAATATGGACAGTGCATGAGATCTATTCTGGATGTGCGAATTGTTCGTGGTTCATATTTGGATGAGTTCAGGTGAGGGCCAGCTTTGGCAAGAGCTGATCAATGCGATTGGGCGGTGAGAGTAAATTTGTGCTGGCGGTGTGATCTGGATGTGATCTGTTTAACGATTTCGAACCGCTGGGTGCGCCGGTGTTAGAGTAGATGCCCAACTATCCAACTTGTGGAGTGTGGGTTTATAGACTCTTGTATATGACAGTCTTTATATATGATATTAGCATTTGTTTATGGCATTCTTTATCTTCATTATGTTTATATAATGTTAACAATTGTGTTGGATAAAGACCTAGAATGCACCATAGTGTATATTAGATGTGATAGTGGGTATGAAGGCTATCATGAAACACATCTAATAGTCACTGTGTATTCTGAATTAGTTCCTAGTCGATTGGGCCGTCAAAATGAGGATAAGGCCGCCCGAGATTGAGACTAGTATCTGCGATGCAAAGTACCATGTTTCATTGGTAGGGAACATTGTGATGTTCTGAGCATGCAGATAGATAGTGACCTGGTGATCTATCGAACTACCCTCGTTCGAACTTTCCAAGTGGTTACCATTTGTCGAGTGGACAAGTCCGAGGTCTTGGTTGTACTGATTAGTACTCACGACTCAAAAAATGTTTCATTGGTAGGGAACATTGTGATGTTCTGAGCATGCAGATAGATAGTGACCTGGTGATCTATCGAACTACCCTCGTTCGAACTTTCCAAGTGGTTACCATTTGTCGAGTGGACAAGTCCGAGGTCTTGGTTGTACTGATTAGTACTCACGACTCAAAACGTCATTGAGACTCTACATGATAGGCGTCTCACTTTGACCCGTTTGCCGACTCACTTGGGGTCATTAGGCGGCGGGATTGGGTGAGATCCCGATGCATGTAGGAGTCGATGCATCGTTGTCGAGGATTCACCGCTCGCTTACATGCGTGGATATCCTATGCTATCTGAGGGGATAATAGTGTATAAATCTCTGGCTAGAGTACTAGAAGTGTTTTAGGTAAATGGGTTTATCTAGTTACACTCGCGATGTCACTATTCGATCTCCAAGATGTATGCATAGCTATCGGATCTTTAGCGACTCTCGATTTACCAATGGTCGTTGATCTGATCGGGATATATGGATTGAAAGGACCGTACTATACGCTAACCACGACCAACTGGTTCTTGCAGGCACTATCAGTGATACCTAGGGGATCATGGCGCGATGTTGCTAGGTGTTTTACCATGATCCGATGGGCAAGTCCGAAATTGTGATTTCGGAGTCGCAATGGTTGTGGGCCCACGGCTAGCTGTATCCCTGAACCATTGAGGGTCACACAAGTACTGGATTCAAGATTCCAGCACGGAAACTGAGCTCAATGTGTTGAGCCTAGGAGGAGGTTTTTTGGAAGTACGACTTCCTAAAAGTCAACAGGGGTCAAATCGTGATTTCCCACTGTTGAGGGGCAAAATTGTCATTTGGACTAGGTAATCTGAAAAATCATTTTTCGCATCATAATATTCAGTTTTGGAAACTGAATCGATCGGTCCAATCTGATCGACGATTGGAGTTATGATGAAACCGCAATGAATTAAACGAACCGAATGTTCACATGGACCTGGGTATGACCCAAGTCCATTGGGCCGGTTCAAGCCCATCTACCAACTTAATTTAATTAAGATGACTTATGGCTTTGATCATTGTAACACAACACCTAAACCTAGCTCTCCAAACCGCCGCCCCCTCCTCTCCCTCATATCGCCGCCGCCGGCCACCACCATCGCCGCCGCCGCCGCCCCTCGCTGGAATTTGTTCCGGCCAACTTTTCGAGGAGTTTCCATCCATGCTGATCTCGTCAGGCCTTCTAGTGCAGGCTGACGAAGGAACCTTGCTTCCGGTCGTGGACTTGATTAGACGTAATCTACCGCCGCCTACCGTGAAGAGCCAGTCTCTCTGTGATTCTGGTTGGATCCAAGCGCCTTTCGCCAGCAGGGTAACACCCTGAGAAACGCCCTATGAATGGTTTATAGTGTTGTTTGTATTGTATTGAATGTTTCCCGGCGCTTATTTTAAACTTCCGCTGCGCCGCCGGGAGACGGGATCCGGATTCGCCACCGCTTTCCCAACAGCCGGTTGGTTGAATAATGTGCTGGCTTATACTAGAGCTGGTACCAGATTTGATATGAGTTGGTTTAGCGTGGAGGAGTCAAATATGGTGTAGCGCAAATCAGATCTGGTGTAGTACTGTAACGCACCAAAATCCATAAGACCACAAATTCTAAATCCTTATAATTCGAGGACCCATTTCTAATTTCAGATTTCAGCATTGTTTATTTGTTCGAATAGCTGGTTTCTAATTTTCAGAATTCATAAGGTGCAGAGATCCGATCAGCCGCCACCCGAGCATGGCTAAGCAATTTTCAAACTTTGCAAATAAAATGATGTTGGATGAGGGAATGGTTAAGTTTCAGATTTTGGGTAGTACTTTTACAAATCAAAATAGACAGGGAATTTTAAGTAAATTTTCTGAAGTACGCATGGTTTACCATGCCTACTCAAGTATTTCTCCCTGTTGCAAATCAGACCCCCATGCCGTTGTCCTTGTGAGCTATAAGTTCATTCCTTTGCAAGAAAATACTCATTTTTGAATCAAAGGAAATAGGAATCTTATCGTCGCGCTCGGGAGGACTCTCTGTTCCTGACCTGCTGTATCTCGTGATTTATTATTATTGAGGCAAGTAAATCTGATTCTTGCTATGCCGAGAAGCATATGTATTGTTCTCGTTTCGTCTCATGATTCTTGCCTAAGTTATGTTTAATATCAGCCTTTGTTCATGTTCTGCTAATATTGATATGAATGTTTAATGTTCGGGTTTACAGTGGGTTATGTTTGGAACTCAAAAATGTATTTTACGGAGTGGATGTTAAAGATGTTGATGTTATTTTAAAACGCTGAGCATTTCAGGTTTCTATTTCATCGTAAAGTTGCAAAGTTCTCCCTTCTCTTCCGATGGATGATAATATCAGAACTTGATGCTATGTATTCGGTAGTTGTTAGTTGAAACAGTATAAAGTCTGGTTTGATAAACAATAACTGATAGCGTGGTTGTCGTTTTGATGTTATAACACCAAGTCAAATTCAGTAGTTGCACTGTTCATTCCTAAAGGTTCCTATTCATTGTGACTGGTTCCTATGTTGCGACTGGTTCCTATGTTGCGACTGGTTCCTATTCATTGCGACCGGTTCCTATGTTGCGAATGGTTCCTATTCATTGCGACTGGTTCCTGTCTCGCGACTGGTTCCTATTCATTGCGACTGGTTCCTGTCTTGCGACTGGTTCCTATTCATTGCGACTGGTTCCTATCTTGCTACTGGTTCCTATTCACTACGACTGGTTCCTATGTTGCGACTGGTTCCTATTCATTGCGACTGGTTGTACCCAACGTCTGATTCCTTCCAGCGACTGGTTGTACCCAACGAATGGTTGTATCCAACGACCGTTTATTCCAACAACTGATTTCCTATGTCTCAACTGGATGCTCAGTGAAAAAAATGTTTTGAGGGAAAATGATTTAAAATGAAGTGAACCCTGATGTTAAGATCTGATTTCGTTCAGTAGTAATGTTCAGACTTTAATTTATGGCAAAGATAACAGACGGTCCAAATTAGAAGGGCGAGCAGCAGACACGAGGGTCGGTTGCCCCTTCATATTGGTTGAGATTCACCATATTGTAATTGATATCAGTAGTCATTTGATCGAGTGCAACGGGACCTAAGTAGAGCTTCTGAGCCATAATTCTAACGAAAATGATAACACTGGGATTTGATTTTATTCCCAGAACAGACGTTTACGACGAACGATGTTTTATGACTTCCTTTAAACTATGATGTCTTATGTATTGCGCCTGCATATATTGTGCTTTGTTACTCTCAGTTGTGCTTGTTGAGCCCCTAGGCTCACTAGCTTTCTTGGTGCAGGTGAGTCCGCGCCGGAGCAGATGGGAGGTGGAGTTTGAACCAGTAGCGGCGTGCTAGTGTTTATCGAAGGCCTGCGTTTACGCGATGTTCATTTTGTACTTGCTATTTTTGTTGTCTTTGATCTTAGTCAAATCTGTATTGAGATCCTTTACAACAAAGATGAATTCAAATAGAGTTCAGTAGTTGTAATATCGCGACTTCGCATTTTGTACTACGAAATTGTAATGAAATCTGATTTTAACTTCTTGGCGCCAACGGTTGTACTTGATTTTATTTTGAGCAAAACAATACAGCTTGCTTAATTTATTATTTCAGCCCCTCTATTTCCTTTTCATTCCTTTTTCCTTGATTCAGTGGCTCCCATGGGGTTTGGGCGTCACAAACATGGTATCAGAACATGGTCCAGAGATAAACACACGCACTCCTTGTTGGAACAGATTTCATCGACCGTCTCTTCGGGGCAGTGAGTTTTCTTTTATGTTTTAGAGCATGTATTTTTTATTCTTACATGTTCTGATGTTCTTATGTGGTGGATTACGGGCTATAGATTAAGATGTCTGGACGAGGAAGAGGGAGTAGGAATGCCCCTGAAGATGAACCTAGTCCTGATAGTAATGCTAGTATTGCCCAACTTCTAAGGTTGCTGGTAGAACAGGAGGGGAGAGGCAATGGTCAATCCTCCCTTAGTAGAGGACCTAGCAATGATGAACCTCAAGAACGATTACGAAGACAGAAGCCAAGGGAGTTTAGTGGCACCACAGATCCGTTCGTCGCCGAAAGCTGGATTAAATCAATGGAGGTGATATTTGAGTATCTTCAGACGCCAGACTTAGAAAGATCCAGATGTGCGATCTACATGTTGAGGGATGATGCAATGCTCTGGTGGGAAGGATCAAAGTTAACCGTAGATGTGACAAATCTCCCCTGGGAGGAATTCAAGCGGGTGTTCTTTGAACAGTATTTCACAGAGGATAAGAGGTCCGAATTGAAAAGAGAGTTCTTGATGATCAAGCAAGGGGACATGACTGTCCAGGAATATGTTCGAAAGTTCGAACGAGGGTGTTATTTTGTACCGTTGATTGGAGCTTATCCTAAGGAGAAATTGCGACATTTTGTCGATGGATTGAAACCAGCGCTCAGGCATGATGTGAGGCTGGTAGAACCAAAGGATTATCGAGGAGCGGTGGACAAGGCTCTAAGAGCTGATCAAATTGGAAAGCTGTTGTGGAAGAGCGACCGCTGAATAGACAGGCCTTTCAACAGAAAGACCAGCGACCACCCAAGAAGCCATATAAGAATCAACAGCGGTCACAGGAACAGAAGCCTCAGGAGCAGAAACCTTTGGTTGTGCAACCCATTAGCGCGGTTTCAGCAGTCGGCAGTAGACCTCAGTGCCCCAAGTTCCAGAAGAACCACCTTGGTCCTTGTAGAAAGGGACATAATGTTTGTTACAGATGTGGATTGCCAAGACACGTTATTAAGGACTGCCCGAAGACGAAACAGTTGGTGACCAGTAGAGCTTACGTCATGACGACTGAGCAAGCCAATCCAGACTCTACAGTGGCTACGGGTAAGATCTTGATCGCTGGAATTCCCTCTTTAGCTCTGATAGATTCAGGCGCTACGCATTCATTTATAGCAGAAGATTTTGCTAAGAAATTACCTGTTAGACTAGACCATGTGACTATAGGATTTTGCATAACAGTGCCCTCTAGGGAAGAGCTGGTATCCCATAACTTGTTTCGTGACTTAGAACTTAGACTTCAAGGGCCATTCAGTTACTGCTGATTTAATGTTTTACCGATGCCTGAGTTCGATCTAATTCTAGGATGGGATTGGTTGACTAAATACGGAGTCGTGATAGATTTCAAGCTTAGAACCGTAGTGGTGAAACCTCCAAGAGGAGACTGGTTCACGTTCGAGGCTGGTCAGATGTGTAAAATCCCTCGGATTATTTCAGCTCTCAAGGTGTCAGGCCTCGAGCTCATAACAGATAAACACATGCGGAAGCTATCAAAAAATGGGTAAAATTTTCGCTTTTAGGCCCGACGGTTTTAAACATATAATTTAAAATACAATGATACTTAAAATAAGTTTCCCAAATCATAAAACAATCAACAACAAAGCATACATAATTCAAACATGTATCAAATCCCCCCTACGGGTACAACAACAAAGCGCAGGGCATCCCCCTGACTAATTGATACATATATATATATATGCTATATGCTACTGGGACACACTAGCCACCTCCTGGGGCACCACCAGCTGGGTTGAAACCACGACCAGCTGTAGAACCTGGGTTTCCTGAAAACAACGCCACAAAGAAACAAACCAAGCCCCGGAGGGACATGGGGTCAAACCCTAGTACGGAGAGCAATAATACAACAGAAATAACACCAAGGAATAAAATGCAGGTGCTATGCATGAGACGCCAAGGAACAATGGAAAGCTCGACCCACAAGGGAGATAAGGAACTCAAACATAGCTTCAAGAATCATCGACAACGTACAATGGCCACGGGTGTGTTCACAGTGTGGTAGTGAGCCACTCGCCATGATACTACACCCACTTACCGGATGCATCAAACAACTCAACCTGCTGTTGCCTCGCCCATAAACTGTGGTAGTTAACCACTCGGCTCATGGTGGCTACGATCCCAGCAGGGAGATGAGAGTGCGGTATCGCCGCTCGCCCTCACATCCTGGTAAGAAAACAATAACAATGCAACAATGGTACAAAGACTACCAAAACTGGAGAGGAAAGCTATGCGAGTATGCAACATGCGGGGATGCAAGCATATAAACATATGCAACGCAGCGAATACACAAATAGCATACACAATTCTCAACAGAACACAACCAGCAGGCACGGCAATTCCACATACCAGCGACTACAATTCATCCAAGCCATAACTTCGCTGTAAAACAAGCTCAAATCCGTACCTTATACTGAGCACCAACTAACCCTGCGAGAAATCCCGAAGACTCTGGTAAAAGCCTATTAAACACACGGCATACACAACGTAAATCTAACAGGTTGCTAACCAAGCTCATGGCTGGGAGTCTCACTCGACCAGCTGCCCAATATACCTCAACAATAACATAGAAAGCTTAAAACTATGGCTAGGAACAAGGTCTCACCGAAAACCAGAACGTAGTTCTACCAAATCGACGCAACACTCGAACGGCAGCAACTTCGCGTTCCTCGACTAGCCAAATACAGCTTCTAAAACTGGTATGAATTGGAAGAGCTTCTCAAGAGGAGTCCAACGCTACCTCGCACGAGCCAAAACAACCACCGGAACGACGGGAAAACGCCGGAAAATCTCACGGCTGAACAGTGTTCTAGGGTTCGAAAGATAAGGAACGAAATGCTGGAAATAATTGCTAAGTATGGGAAATGATATTACAATTCGAAGGCCAAGTCTTCCTATATATAGCACTAGCAACGACTGGAAAACAAAACCAATAATTGTCTTCCGACAAAACAAGTCGACACTAAAAAATTTCCCAAACCAGCAGACGCAAGAACCAACAGCTGATCTATTCAACAATCGCTAAAACAATGACTAACGGCTGGTTCTCAAAACGGCGTCGCACCAACTTACTCAAACGACGTCGCATACTACCAGCAGCTGGGTATCCAGTCGCAAGAACAAAACAATGCAACGCTTCTCTCTGCTGGATCCAGTCGCAACCTCAAAACGCAGCGTTACAACTAATTCGAACGACGTCGCTCCACTGACGTCATCCAGTCGCTAGCTCTCACGAAATACCAGCAGCAAGCAAAAGCGTCGAAACTCACTCGCAGCTGGACTCCCAGTCGCAACAACGAAACGACGACGCATCATCTTCGAGCTATAGGAATGTTGACCCGCGTTGACCATAGCTCTCGACTGCTCATCCAGACTCAACAACTCCTCGCACAATACCAGTCGCAGCTACAGTGCTCAACCAGTCGCAATACACGAAACACCAGTCGCAACATCTCAAACGACGGCGTTTCAAGCTCTGCGCTACCAAAACAAGCTACGACTGTTTTCGCCACCAACCAGCTGCTAGCCCACAAACCAGCTTTTGCCTCAAAACTCAAAAACACGAAAACATCCAGAATTGCTCAACACACGAAATGGAACCCGAAAATGCAACTCAAAACAGATATCTAAACCACAAAATCTCATGATCAACCGATTAATTCCAACAATTAATCCTTAATACAAAATCAGGTCTCACATTTCTCCCCCACTAAAAAGGATTTCGTCCTCGAAATCACAACAACAATTCTGAATCAACAAACAACAGCAGAGACTAAAATAGAAGCTCTACTCAAACAGATGCGGCCACTCGCGCTGCATCCTCTCTTCCAGCTCCCAAGTAGCTTCTTCCCTACCATGCTTGCTCCACTGAACCATCACCAACGGAATGGTCTTACTCCTCAACTGTTTCTCTTTTCTGCCAAGGATCTGCAAAGGGTATTCCTGATAGTTCAACGACTGATCTAGCTCTACCTCGTCAGTTCCAAGCACATGAGACGGATCTGGCTCGTACTTCCTCAACATGGAAACGTGAAAGACGTCATGTAGAGAAGATAACTCGGACGGCAACAACAAACGATACGCCAACGGTCCAATCATCTCGACAATCTCATACGGACCAACGTAACGAGGGGCTAACTTTCCCTTGCGTCCAAAGCGCATCACACTACGAAACGGAGAAACCTTGAGAAATACAAGATCACCAACCTGAAACTCAAGAGGTCGACGCCTCTTATTCGCATAACTGGCTTGGAGATCCTGGGCAGCTTTCATCCGCTGTCTAATAAGATCCACGTGATCTTTCATCTGTTGCACAAAGTGGGCAGATAGCTGCTTCTCCCCCACTTCTTCCCAACACACTGGCGATCTGCACTTGCGGCCATACAAAGCCTCGAAAGGCGCCATGCCAATCGTCACGTGGTAGCTATCTGCACTTGCGGCCATACAAAGCCTCGAAAGGCGCCATGCCAATCGTCACGTGGTAGCTGTTATTATACGAAAACTCAACCAAAGACAACGCGTCTTGCCAACTACCTCCGAAATCCAACACAACAGCACGCAACATATCCTCTAATGTCTGGATAGTCCGCTCAGATTGGCCATCTGTCTGGGGATGATACGCGGTACTCATAGCCAATCTAGTGCCCAAAGCTGTCTGCAAACTCTTCCAAAACTTGAAGTAAACCTCGGATCTCGATCAGACACAATTGAAACAGGCACACCGTGCAATCTAACAACAAAATCAACGTACAGCTTCGCCATTTTCTTCAACGAAAAGGTCATCCCATAGGGAATGAAGTGTGCAGACTTAGACAAACGGTCTACCACTACCCAAACAGCATCGCACCCTCGGCTGGAACTAGGCAAATGCGTTACGAAATCCATCGCAATGTGCTCCCAATTCCATTGGGGCACCTCTAAACTCTGCAACAGACCACCAGGTCTCATCCTTTCGGCCTTTACCATCTGGAAATTCAAACAACGAGCGACGAAACCAGCAACATCGCTCTTCAGGCCAGCCCACCAAAAGTGCGGCTTCAACGCATGGTACATCTTCCGTGCACCAGGATGAACACTATGTCTGCTACAGTGCGCTTCTCGAAGGATCTCTTCCCTCAAATCAATCAAATTGGGCACAACCAACCTGCCCCAAAAACGCAAACAACCATCGGACGAGACAGAATAGTCCTCAAGTTCGCCAGCCCTGACTTTCATCTTCAACTCCTGGATTGACGGATCGGTCCTCTGAGCTGCCCGAATGCTAGAAACAATCTGCGGTTCCACTTGGAAAGATGAAACCATCACGCAATCTTCAGCCGGGTAGAATCTCCAACCCGTAGTGTTAAGATTCTCTTGATCCTTAGAGATGTACAACGACGCAAGCATCTCACTAGCCTTCCTGCTCAACGCATCAGCCACTACGTTCGACTTCCCAGGCTGGTATTTAATCTCACAGTCAAAATCCTTAAGCAATTCCATCCACCTATGCTGTCTCATGTTCAAGTCAGGCTGCGAAAACAGATACTGCAAACTCTTGTGGTCGGAGTATACCACAAACTGCTCGCCATACAGGTAGTGACGCCAGATCTTTAATGCAAAGACTACCGCTGCTAACTACAAATCATGAACTGGGTAACGAGTCTCGTGCGGTTTCAACTGCCGCGAGGCATACGCAATGACTCTACCATTCTGCATCAACACACAACCCAATCCATTTAGCGAAGCGTCAGAACAAACAACAAAACCACCCGATCCGGACGGCAAATCCAACACAGGTGCAGTAGTTAAATTCTCATTGAGAAGTTGAAAAGCATTCTCACACTGCTCAGTCCAAACAAACCGCTTATCCTTCTGGGTCAACTGGGTCATCGGCTTAGCTATAGAAGAAAACCCCTCAATGAAACGACGATAATAGCCAGCCAGACCTAAGAAACTGCGAATCTCAGACACATTTCTCGGTCGCTCCCAGTTCAACACAGCATCCACTTTACTGGATCCACAGAAATGCCATCTGCTGAAATTACATGGCCCAGAAATACTACGCGTTGCAACCAGAACTCGCACTTGGAAAACTTCGCATACAACTGCTGCTCTCTCAACCTCAGGAGAACCATCTCCAAGTGCTCCTTGTGCTCCCTCGGAGTCTTCGAGTAAACTAAGATGTCGCTCCGCAGGCGCTAGACGATACGGGGCACGAGAAATCGGAGCTGTGCCTGGCACCAACTCTATGCTGAAGTCTATCTCCCGCCTCGGAGGAAAACCAGGAATCTCCTCCGGAAACACGTCAGGAATTGTCGCACCACGGGAACGTCACTGAGCTGAACACCAGAAGAAGAAGACGCATCCAAAGCGTAAATCATGAAACCAACATTTCCCAACGACAACAAGCTAAACATCTCCATCGCGGAGACCAACGGAATCTTCGATCTCGAGTCCTGGCCGTAGAAGTCCCACTTCTCGCCAGACAAAGGCCTAAAACGCACAATCCCATGGAAGAAATCCACGGAGGCCCTGTAGTTGGACAGCACATCCATCCCAACTATACAATCGAAATCCCAAAGCATCAAACGGATCAAATTCGCTAACAAGGCATGCTCACCAAAACGCAGCACACCATCCAACAAAATCTCTTGCGAGAACAGATTCACACCACCGGGGGTAGAAACAGAAACAGCATCACGCAAAGGGACGGTACACAACCCATGCTCAACAACAAAAGAATCGGAAATAAACGAATGCGATGCACCGGTGTCAAACAACACACGAGCAGGAAAGTCAAAGACAAGACATGTACCTCCAATCACCCGGCTCGGTGTCTCCTCGGCCTGCTCTCTCGTGAAGGCGTTAACCTGAGCCTGCTGAGGTCCTGGAAAGAAAGGTTGAGGCGACTGCCCAAAACACGAAGGGCCAGGCTGCTGAAATGGCCTAAACGGAGCCTCACCAAAACGGGGACAACCCATGCTCAACAACAAACGAATCAGAAATAAAAGAATGCGAAGCATCGGTGTCAAACAACACACGAGCAGGAAAGTCAAAGACAAGACATGTACCTCCAATCACCCGGCTCGGTGTCTCCTCGTCCTGCTATCTCGTGAAGGCATTAACCTGAGCCTGCTGAGGTCCTGGAAAGAAAGGTTGAGGCGACTGCCCAAAACGCGAAGGGCCAAGTTGCTGAAACGACCTAACCGGAGCCTCACCAAAACGGGGTTGCTGAAACTGCTGCGAACGGCCCCTAGACTGACCCCCACGACCCTGAGGCTGGGCCGTGGTCTGCTGTGCTCCAGCTGTCGGGCACACTCTCGCAAAGTGCCCATATTGACCACAAAGGTTGCAAGAACCCTGCACACCAACACACTGCGTGGAAGAATGCTTTCCACCGCAAAAACCACAAAACTCCGTCCGAGAGCCGCTGCTACACGAACTGACAGAACCAGAAGACCGTGAACCGAACTTCTTCTTGAATTGCTGACCGCGGGGTCGAAACCTCTGACGGCCAGACTGCTGAGCTATCTGCTGCTGCTGCTGCTGAGGAAAATGCACGGACTGAGAACTCTGGGACGACTGAGCTCCCTGACCAGCGGGCCTACCACCCTGCACCGCCTGCGCCACCTGTGCTCTACGCGCACTACGGCTCTTCATGCCCTCCTCGATGTGGATAGCAGTATCCACGGCCTCAGCATAAGACTTGGGCTTGTTTGTCAAAACGCTCTGGTACAGATCCCCATTCAAGCCCTCCACAAACCTGGTGCTCTTGGCCCTCTCCCGGCCAGCAACATGCGGAACATACGCCAACAAAGCAGAAAACTTACGAGCGTACTCGCGCACAGACAACGAACCTTGCTCCAAGAACTCGAACTCCCGCTCACAGGCAGCTACATAGGAGTCGGGGACATACTCCTGCCTGAAGACCCGATAGAAAGTGTCCCAAGTAATGCCAACACCAGTCTCCAGTAAGGTACTAGACGTACCTCTCCACCAACGCTCTGCGGACTTCCTCAACAAAAGGGTCACCAACCTCAATCGGAGATCGTCGTCATACTGGGATCGATCAAACAGATGTCTGACGCTATGGAGCCAAGAATCCGCGTCCTCACTCGACTCATCACCATTGAAGATAGGAGGACTCATCCTCTGAAACCGAGCTATGACCACATCCATCCTCTCTACAGGAGCAGGCGGAGCTGCAGCCTCCTCCTCTCCACTACTCTCAAGAGTATGACTAGGCGCACTATACTGATCCTCATTCTGTCCTCCTGATTCCTGGAAGAGACCCCTACTACGACCACGACGTCTAGGCGGCATCTAAAACACTCAACAGGATAAGGAAAACAGAACAAATACAGCAAAAGAAAGCATATAACACAAAATATGCAGCACGTAGTCATATAAGTCAAGCACATG
>KV008482.1:457907-491682 GCA_001598015.1 Dorcoceras hygrometricum
GTATCATATTCCCCTACGGGTACAACAACAAAGCGCAGGGCATCCCCCTGGCTAACTGATACATATATATATATATGCTATATGCTACTGGGACACACTAGCCACCTCCTGGGGCACCACCAGCTGTGTTGAAACCACGGCCAGCTGTAGAACCTGGGTTTCCTGAAAACAACATAACAAAGAAACAAACCAAGCCCCGGACGGACATGGAGTCAAACACCAGTACGGAGAGCAATAATACAACAGAAATAACAGCAAGGATAAAATGCAGGTGCTATGCATGAGACGCCAAGGAACAATGGAAAGCTCGACCCACAAGGGAGCTAAGGAACTCAAACATAGCTCCAAGAATCATCGACAACTTACAATGGCCACGGGGTGTGTTCACAGTGTGGTAGTGAGCCACTCGCCATGACACTACACCCACTTATCGGATGCATCAAACCACTCAACCTACTGTTGCCTCGCCCATGAACTGTGGTAGTTAACCATTCGGCTCATGGTGGCTACGATCCCAGCAGGGAGATGAGAGTGCGGTATTGCCGCTCGCCCTCACATCCTGGTAAGAAAACAATAACAATCCAACAATGGTACAAGGACTACCAAAAACTGGAAAGGAATACCATGCGTGTATGCAACATGCGGGAATGCCAGCATATAAACATATGCAACGCAGCAAATACACAAATAGCATACACAATTCTCAACAGAACACAACCAGCAGGCACGGCAATTCCACATACCAGCGACAACAATTCATCCAAGCCATAACTTCGCTGTAAAACAAGCTCAAATCCGTACCTTATACTGAGCAACAACTAACCCTGCGAGAAATCCCGAAGACTCTGGTAAAAGCCTGTTAAACACACGGCATACATAACGTAAATCTAACAGGTTGCTAATCAAGCTCACGGCTGGGAGTCTCACTCGACCAGCTGCCCAATATACCTCAACAATTACATAAAAGCTTAAGAACTAAGGCTAGAAACAAGGTCTCACCGAAAACCAGAATGTAGCTCTACCAAATCGACACAACACTCGAACGGCAGCAACTTCGCATTCCTCGACTAGCCAATTACAGCTTCTAAAACTGGTATGAATTGGAAGAGCTTCTCAAGAGGAGTCCAACGCTACCTCGTACGAGCCAAAACAACAACCGGAACGACGGGAAAACGCTGGAAAAGCTCACGGCTGAACAGTGTTCTAGGGTTCGAAAGATAAGGAACAAAAGGCTGGAAATATTTGCTAAGTATGGGAAATGATATCACAATTCGAAGGCCAAGTCTTCCTATATATAGCACTAGCAACGACTGGAAAACAAAACCAATAATTGTATTCCGATAAAACCAGTCGACACTAACAATTCCTAAACCAGCAGACGCAAGAACCAACAGCTGATGAAACTTGAGCCATGCTAAACAAAACCAGTCACTAACTACAGTAGCGAACAATCTCTCGCAGCTGGACAACCAGACGCTGTTTCGAAATACAAAAGCTGGAAAGCCAGTCGACTGGACGCTAAAATCACTCACAAGGCAAACCATCGACTGGTCCTCAAAACGGCGTCGCACCAACTTATCCAGACGACGTCGCATAGGATGCACAATCCTTAATACCAGCTGCTGGTCATCCAGACGCAATACGCAAAACAACGCACAACTCTTCCCTCGACTGGTACCAGTCGCAACGTACCAACACAACCAGTCGCAAGCACAGGAGCGCTGACCCGCGTTGACCATAGCTCTCGACTGCTTATCCTGACGCAACAACTCCTCGCACAATACCAGTAGCAGCTACAGTGCACAACCAGTCGCAATACACGAAACACCAGTCGCAAAATCTCAAACGACGGCGTTTCAAGCTCTGTGCTACCAAAACAAGCTACGACTGTTTTCGCCACCGACCAGCTGCTAGCCCACAAACCAGCTTTTGCCTCAAAACTCAAAAACAGGAAACATCCAGAATTGCTCAACACATGAAAAGGAACCCGAAAATGCAACTCAAAACAGACGATATAAACCACAAATCTCATGATCAACCGATTAATCCAATTCACCTTCAAATCTCAATCAGATTTCACCCAAACGATGGCGTATTCTCTCTCACGCTACTAAAACACGCTGCGAACAACCCAACTCCCAGCGATAACAGATTTCTCCTGTTACTCAGATCTCTCACAAATCTGATCGTTAAATCAACATTTCCAGAGCTTCCAGAATTACTCCAAATGTGAAATCTGACCCAGATTATATACAAAGCCTTCCAAATGAAAGCTGAACAACCAGATTTCTCACGCACAAATCTGAATTACCTAAAATTTAATAATCTTGGTTATTAAATCAAATAATCCCGGGCCTTACATTGACACTCTTTGTTTATGATTTACAATAATAGCTCAATACTTCAGAGTGTGTAAATAGAAGAGTCTGTGACACAGAAAAGGAAATAGACAATCTGTGCGTGTTTCACTTGTTCAAGCTGGTTCAAGATGAACTCTGCTTTTGTGAAGAACTGTTTATCTTGTATGTATAATGATCTCGTTGTTTTCGATAATTCGTCCAATAGCTTTTCAGTTCCTATTCTCTTCTATATATACTCTTTGGATGCAACGGTAATAAATTTAGTCCATAAACACGTTGTATGCATCAAAATTGAATTTCCTGCGATGCCTTAAATTCATGTACTATGAAAGTACAACTTCATTAAATGCATTGCCCTTTTTAGCAACTCTGCGCCCGTCTTTAGTTTGTACCATATCTCTGCATATCTGATTTTAGCTCAAAGTAGTTTCAACAACTACACATCATTGCAGAGATGTTTAATGTTTCAAATCAAGTTGTATGTAGATTCAAACATTCCAAAATGTAAGTCGCTAAGTTGCTTTTAACTTAGCTGGCCTCTCGATCTGGTTCCAGAAAGTTGAGCTGCTTTGAGTTGGTTTTCTTAACTAGTCTTCCAGTTGGTTACTCAATACTCAGCTAGTCGGTTATCTGCGAACCGCTCTTAAAGCTGTAAGATACTCTTCTTTTCCTCTTTAATATCGTGCCTTCTAATCTTCGATCTTGATCTGGCTAAGAAAAACTTAGTATCCGGCTGGTTTAACCTAACTCAGCATACCTCAAAGTTCTGAGCTGGTTTGTCCTTAAAACCAGCACATCTTGATATCCTGAACCAGCCTGACCAAACTCCCTTTGCTGGTTTCAATGTTTTGAGCTGGTTTTTCTTTGACCAGCTGGAACCTGCTCCGATCTGGTTTCGTCGTTCAACATAGTAAGCTTCGTCTAGATCTTGTCACTTTGGTCTAATTTATCTCTTTTATGGGTTTTATTATTCTTGTCTATTTTTCATCACCAAAATTTCTGAATTTATCCCAACAGTGTTCCAACTTCTCCTAGATCTGTTCATAATAGTGTTTATAGATGATACCCTAATCTACTCTAAGAACAGGGAAGAACATTCAGATCTGTTTAGACGTGTATTACAAGTTTTGAGGACGAAAAACTTTCTGCTAAGTTTAGTAAGTATGAATTTTGGCTTGAGATGGTTGAATTTTATGGGTCACATAATTTCTAATGATGGTTTAGAAGTAGAGCCATCGAAAGTAGAAGCAGATTCCGAGTGGCCTGTGCCTAAGGGTATTACAGAGATCCGTAGTTTCTTAGGATTTGCAGGTTATTACCAACGTTTTATTAAAGGAGTTTGAATATATCTTTTCCTTTAACGTCATTGATCAAGAAAAATTTTAAGTATGTATGGACCCCAGAGTGTCAATCCAGTTTTGATAGATTAAAGCAAGCGTTAGTAGGAGCCCCTGTTTTAACACTTCCATCTGGAAGAGGCAATTACGCTATTTTCATGGATGCATCAAAGACAGGTTTGAGTGTTGTCTTAATGCAAGATATGAAGATTATTGCCTACGCTTCTAGACAACTGAAGATTCATGAGAATAACTACCCCACTTACGATCTAGAACTGGCAGCAGTGGCCGTCGCATTAACGAATTTAAGGTACTACCTCAAGTATTTCTTCACTCAGCAAGAGCTCAACACTAGACAAAGAAGATGTCTAGATCTAGGGAAATACTATGATTGCCTCATTAGTTATCACCCTGGTGAAGTCAACATAGTAGCAGATGCGTTAAGTAGAAAAATATTAGTGGTAGCTCAACATTCAGTTCAGAGACCATTAGCTAAATAAACTAAGAGTTTTGAACTGGAGGTGATTACGCAGAAGTGTGCTACAAAGTTAGGTAATTACCATCCAGTCTACGTTAAAAGATCGGATTAGAGAAGGGAAATCCAGAAACGAATCAGTACATTTCAAATCCTTCGCATATACCACGATACAAGCCGATACAACTTCCGCCTGATCTGACTTATGAAGAAAAACCAGTGACGATTATTCTTAGAAAAAATCGATGGCTGAGAAATAGAAGTATCCCTATGATTAACATTCCATGGGCTTCATTCAGAGAGAGAGGCAAACTGGGAAGCCAAGACAGATATGCATAGCCGATACATAGATCTGGTTAAGTGAGCAAATTTCAAGGACACAATTTTTATAAGTGAGAAAATCCGGAACCCATATCTGTTGTACCAGCTGTGACTCCTCGCACTCAATGGAGACGTGCACCGAAGAGGAAATTGGTGTTGCAAGATGAGTCTGATGATGAAACTGTTGAAAATATTATTAAATAGGTGCTTACAGAGACAACTGTGGTAGAGGATGTGGAAACAGATTTGGAGTAACCAGTGGTGATGAAGACTACTGGAACAGATCCTGTTGAGACGAAGAGCAGGATAGATGTTTCATCTATCACTAATTATGATGAAGACAACAGTCTCAAGGTGTTACCCAATGAAGAAGGACCTTTAGTTGAGACGGAGAAGGAGAAGGAGAAGGAGAAGGAGAATGAGAAGTAAGCTACTGTTATAGGGAAGAGTGTTGCGCAGATGCTTGACTCTACAGACACAGAGCCCTTGAGCAAGGTTCTGGAGCTAACTGAAAAATCTACGTCTGATGAAGAGTCCATGTACATGGATGATCTTTTGGCACAGATTCCGGAGGAGATGATGTTGCCATCAGTTACCACTGCAGAGCCTACCAAGATAACATTTGGCGGTGGGATTGAGATCAGGGAAAGGGACTGGTACAAGAAAAGCCTTTCTCAGATTCCTGTTGCAGACAAGGGGAAGGCTCCCCTTGTCAAGAAAGATGAAATAAACGGGCATCCGTCCCAAGAGATGTTTTATTTGATTTGCACAGACATAGAGAAAATTAGTTCATTCTTTTCTTCGTTCAGTTTACGTCGCTTGGAAATTTTGGAATCAATTTCGGATATTTCCGCTAAATAAGAGCAGATATTGGCATGGGCGAAACAGATTCTTTGAAAACTGCTGTGAGTAGGAGACTGTACATAATAGCGAAGTATAGAGAAATGTTGTTGAGGAAATTTTTGGAAGCAAGGCACCAAAATTTTGAGTCCGGCACGCCCACTACCGCAATAGTCCTTGAAATTTTGTATATGCTCTCGAACGCTCATCACCTTTCTTTGATACAATTGCTGAAGCAGATGAGAGCGCACAAACTGGAGTGGACGCGGCCATGTAGCTCAAAACTATTTGAAAGAGCTACTATACATCGTGGTGCAGTTATTTCCCGATCTCATCCAACTATCAAATCTACTTGTTGGATTAGGCAACTAATCCTACTCAACGTGGTTTGGACAGTTTTAGAGGGCTCAGATAAGTGGGTACGTGAGTGCAATACAACTACTTCTTGCGAGCAGCAACAGTTGTCTCAGAGGCAATTTTTGGACGCATTCGCCCCCATCTGTATTTTTGTTGAGCCAGTTCAAGATCTGGGCTCTAAATCACCTTTCATTAAGACATGGGGCTTGGCTAGAGTTTGTGTTGACATTGTACAATTCCATCTTTTCGGTCATCTTTTGCCAGTGGGTAATTACAATCTTTGTACAGCAATAGTTTCAGTAGGACCCGTTGTGGATAGAAGTGCAGTTCCGAAGAGAATTCTTAATAATGTTCAGCACCATATACAAGTAGAAGGTTTTTGTGATTTCTTTGTAAAGCAAGTACATCAGAGTATTTTTTCAGATTCTAATTCAGAGAGTAGAATCTTTCAGAGTTACATCCCTAGACACGATTCCGAATTTTTCCAGTTCTAGTCCTACTTCTTCCCGTTCTGAGAATATGAATTCTTCAAGATCTAGTTCCTCCAATGATTCTCGAATGCT
This sequence comes from Dorcoceras hygrometricum, assembly GCA_001598015.1. Taxonomy (NCBI): domain Eukaryota; kingdom Viridiplantae; phylum Streptophyta; class Magnoliopsida; order Lamiales; family Gesneriaceae; genus Dorcoceras; species Dorcoceras hygrometricum. The sequence goes on from KV008482.1 coordinate 464,161, forward strand.
TTTTACAGCTGATGATCTTCCCGAGATCTCACCTACCGATGATGTTCTTCCAGTTGAAGAGACACCTAATGCTCAGATTTGATTGCTTACTGCAGGTTTCCGCTTATACAGAAGCGGTTGCACAGCTCAGAGCTACAGTTGATCAGATCTCTATTGAGCAAGTGCAAACCAGATTTCACTTAGACGAGCTCAAGGCTGCGCTTTCTAAGAAGATTTCAAGCCTTGAGACTGCGTTCCTTACTGCATCGGATAATCAGGACATAGTCGTTCTTTCTCAAACCAATGTTCTTCGTAAGGAGATGCAAGCTCAGAAAGATGCTCTGTCTAAGGAATTGGATGCTATGTGTAAGGAGGTCCAGGATCAGAAAGCTGCTATTACGAATGATTTGCTTGAATTCCGTGTGGGAGCATAGGAAAACTTCCAGACCCTCAGTGCTCACCTTGCAGAAATCATAGCCTACATCAATAGAGGTCGTGATGACAAAAAGGGGGAAGTAAGCAGCAGCCAAGGTCCGCAGCCTCTTGATGATTGTAGTGGAAGAGGAAGAGGCGGTAGTAATGAACCACCAACGAAGAGAGGAGGAAGTACTAGTTCGAGAGGATTTCGATATTGGATTGGGGGAAGCTGAGCATTTTTTAGTTTTTCAGTTCTTTGTACGAATCTCTTGTACTTAGCAGATTTGTTTATATATATATAGCAGACTTGGAGCAGTTGATTTTTGTCTCTATTTAAGTCATAGGCTGCTAAGTTTTATCATCACCAAAAAGGGGAAAATTGTTAAGATAAAATTTATAAGTTTTGGTGATAACGAAAACAAGACTAAGAACTGAACCTAAGACTAAGATCTGGATCTTAAGTAATCATGATTTCGAGGGAAGTATGAATTTCAGATCTGGACGTCATGCTATCAAGATGAGTATATCAGATCAGAGCATATTGAGTCAGTTCAGAAGCTTTCAGAACAGATCAAATCAGAGCTTATCAGATTTGGGTATTCGGGTTATTTTCTGTTATTGGGTTAAGAATTTCAGATCCGATCAAATCATATGAGAACATATCAGATCCGAAGGTATCAGATCTTGTACAGAGGCTTCGTTTCAGATTCGAGAGATTGGGAACATTATATATAATGGGGAAGATAGCTTATCATATCAGATGAGAGCATTCAGATCAAGTTATATATCAATTTCAGTTCAGAGGTTATTAGTTCAGATTTCCGAAATGGAGATTCAGATCAGAACATGGATTTAAGATATGAATAGAGATAAGAGCTAACGTTACGTGTAAAGGAGAGAAACCTTAGATCTGACAGCGATACAGATACCCAGAGGTTAAAGAAAAGAGATTTCAGATCATAATATGTTATTAGACAAAAAGGGTTTCAGATCTGAATATATTGTTAATGAAAAGGAGGAATTCTCGTAAAGGAGAGAACTCAGATCTGACAGTTATACAGTTGTGTTGAAGTTAAAGGGGGGAAGATAAGCTTTTATATTTGAGAGCAGATTTCTGGTCTCAATGTCGAAAGAAATTTGAGCTTCGTTTTAACATCTATACATTCCATAGGAATCAACGATCGAGATTAAATCGAATAAATCCTGTTAGAGAAATTGGATGAAAGAGACTCAGTTCAGAGCTATTTGGAGAATACTTTGCAGGACGCAGAGTTGGTCTACTTGATGTTTACCTATTTTGGGTATTAAAGTCAAATAAACTCTGAAAACTTTAGACAGACATTTGCATAGCATTAACGGAGCATTTAATGCGTTGATACGATGAAGATATGCAAACAAAGTTTGTGTCTACTGGCTCAGTTATGACCGTTGAGGATGGAGATGTATAAATAGCTCAAGAAATTCAAACGGAGAAGCTCTGAACACTTCACGCTCTCGTCTACCATTCTCTCAGTTGCTGGTTTTTCAAAGTTTATTTTCACAGTCTTTCAACATACCAGCTTATACCATCTCGAAGAACATTCCTTCAGTTCTTTATCAGATATAATCTTCGAGATATCTTCTGGTTTACATTCGTAAACAAGTTTCATTGTAAAGAAACCAGAAGATTTACAGAACTCCATTGTATCGTGTTCATTGTAAAAATCAGATTAGAGTCTGTAACGAACGTGCTTCTTGTAGCAGTTCGAAAAATCATTTGATTGTAAACAGTTGTGTGTTCTGCCTCCATTGTAAAAATCAGATTAGAGTCTGTAACGAACGTGCTTCTTGTAGCAGTTCGAAAAATCATTTGATTGTAAACAGTTGTGTGTTCTGCCTCGTATTTGGAATTGCTAGGAGTTCACTATGGGCGAGGATCAAGTGATCGGGTGTCTACAGAAGCCGTATACATCAAATCTTCTAGTGGAACCTTCCTGAAAAGAAAGAAAGAGATACGTATGATTTAAGATCCGAACTTCCAGAAACAAATTCTCGACTCTATCTTTTACTTACTTGCATCATACTTATTGTTAACTGTTCACTGTTTAATCCGTTTCTTTCCACACAATATTTGTTAGTCGAGAAAAAAGATTTGGACTGAGAGCCTCAGATCTGAGTTAAGCGAGGCTTGTAAAAACAGTTTTTAAGGTTTCGAAAATAAAAATCAAAGGAGTTCATTCAACCCACCCCCCATTCTGAACTCCTAAGCTCAAACTATATTTTCGATTCCATTGATCCTATCAGTTTTCGACCCTTGTTAGTGAGATTTCGAGATGGGTTTTGAGTTATGTCTTGAGTTTAGACTGGATGACTTGGGAAGCTTCGGCTGTGAGATGTGCGAGTTTAAACTCGACGTGATCTCTTAGATATCTTTTCCGATAGTACATTTCTTGTGGTTTTTGCCGTGAGCTACTGGCCCTGAGATTTTGTCCGAGACCTGTGGGTCGCAGCGAGTGTTTTCTGCTGTCAACTGTGAGCTGTGCTGAGGTATTTTGGTAATATCTGCGTATATCTGTATGCGTACTAGATTGTTGAGTAGTGTGTATGCCTGATATTGTTATGTTGTCGCTTGCACATGTTCTGTGGTTTATATTGCAAGTTGTTGTGCTGCATACACGTATGTCATGTTGAGCTCCTCCCTTGTTACCCTTTGCTAGCAGTTCGTTGTAGTGGAGTCTATATCTTCCAGCTGTTCACTGTTTTTGAGCTTATATTATTGCTAGCTGCTTGCTGGTGTTGAGCTCCTACCTTGTAATCATTTTCTAGCCGTTTTTGTTGTTGAGCTTATATTACTTCTTGGCCGTTTGTTGTTGTTGAGCCTATACCTTTGTTGGCTGATTTTTTTTGCTAAGCTGGTAGATCAAGGATGTAGTGTTTTATGGAATAAATGAGGACGATCCGGTAGCGCCCGTGCTTCACTCCTCCCTGCTGTGGGTTGCCTCTGGGTAGCTCCCATGCTCTCATCAGTTGTTCCATCCTTGCTCTGTGTCAGGCCCAGTGCACAACACAGAGTTACCACGCAAAATACAATCGCGGAAGCATTTAAAATAGTGGCTAAAATTTTTCGCTTTAGCCTGACGTAGAAAATCATACTTTAAAATACACGATATTCAAAATATTTGTTTTACAACAACCGATAACCCAAAACAGCATATACAATAACAAATACAAGCATAGAGTGCCTCCCTAACAGGGTACAATCAACAATAGAACATCACATCCTTCGGGTGTATTCCCCAGAGGCTGCTCTACTGCCTAATATAAATAATATATATAACTGGGACACTCTATCCACCTCTCGTGGCACCTCTAGCTGGGCCATCTCCATGACCAGCTGAGAAACCTGGAAAACCTGGACAACACACAGGCAAAGAAACAATCCAGCCCCGGAGGGACATAGGGTCAAACCCCAGTACGGAGAGTAATATAAACAGCAGATAGATAGCACTAGATATAAACGCACGTGCTATGCATGAAACAGCAGAATGCAGGAACAAGGGACTAAAACAGAACAGGGAGTCAACGGAGCTCAAGAACCAGCTCAACAGCTGTCAACCGATCGAACAAAGGATAATGACCACAATGTGCGTGAGAACATGGTAGCTATCCACTCGTCTCAACACACGGTACAAGAGCATAAATCAAATCACTCGACCTGCTGTTGCCAAAGCTCATGAGAGTGTGGTAGCTGTCCACTCATCTCAGAGCGGCTAACAGATAATCCAGTAGGGAGATGAGGAGCACGGTATTTCCGCTCGTCCTCAAAACAGCTCCTGGTACAAACGGGTTAGCACAGCAACAACAAATGGCTAACAGATATGAGCTCAACCGGAAAGATTGGTGTATGTCAATGCAACAGATTACATAAATCAGCACAGACCAGCAGTAAGCAACAACGACAACACAACACACAATACACGCAATACCAGCAAGCATACACATTTATCCATGCCAAATCTCAAAGTTGTAAACAAGAACAAATCCGTACCTTCACTTCTAAGCTAAAATTACCACAATTCAAGGTCCCGAGCACTCAGATCTGAAACCTGATAATCCAAAAAACAATGACGACAATAATCAGGACAGTACGCACAGAAACTCTAACTGGGAGCTACGAGCTCAACCAGCTCTATTCTACCTTCCTAACATGGTGGCCATGGGGTGTGTGAGTATATGGGAGCTACCCACTCGTCTCAGCACACGGTACCAGATGCAAAACATAGATCAACCTGCTGTTGCCCTACTCTTGAGGTGTAGGAGCTATCCACTCAGCTCATAGTGGCTAACAGATCCTAGAAGGGAGATGAGGGTGACGGGAGTTACCCGCTCAGCCTCCAAAACAGGCATTCTGGTACAAACAGATCAAATACAACAAGGCACGGCTAACAAGATCTGAGCTCAACATGATACATGAGTGAATGCAGATGCAACAGATAACAACAAGCAACACAAAGCATACACTGCACCATGGAACAACCAGCAATTACACATATCCATGCCAAATCCAACATTGTAAAACAAGCCCACATCCGTACCTCAGCTCTGAGCTAGAATTACAACAAAGAAGTCCCGAGCAACACAGATCTGAAAACCTGCTAAACAACAATGCACAAAATCTAAGGGGCAGTAGCACAGAAACTGCGAATTGGGAGCTACGAGCTCAACCAAATCTGTCCTACCCTTCAAACACAACATAAGGCTCTAAACGAAGCACAAGGTAGGATCTTAACACTTACCCAAAGCTACCTGAATGGCAGAAGTAATCCGGCGCTTATGCTAATAGACTACACAAGGGAGATGTCTCGCAATCTCTCCAAGCTTCACGCAAGCTTCCAAAAGCTGTACTAAACAAATCGTCTCAGCAAGAGGAGTCCAGCGCTACCACTCTTACTTCAATCGGAGCTGTCTACCATCGGCAATCGGAGAAGATAAGGTTCGGTGAACAGTAGCTAGGGTATCGCGACAGGATTCGCTATCGGGAAATATTCTAAGTGTCGAAGCTGTAATAATAAAGAACGAGAGCTAAGTCCTCTATTTAAAAGGTCAAAACTGCTCAAATATGATGAACAGTACCTATCGACAACTTAAGTCTCAAAGCTGAATTTCCCACTCGGATCTGAATCTCACATCAGATCTGGCTCTATGCCAAAACAGATCCTGACTTAACCAAACGACGTCGCACAAAGTCCACACTCGCATCTGGACACGTCACCCGCTACTCAAATTTTAAATTCTAACCAGCAACGCATCGCAACACTCAGATCCTATCAAAATCTGAGACCAACGCTATTCACCGCTGAGTGTCGCCCGCTAACCAAAACGCTGTCGTTCCAACTAATCCAAACGACGTAGTTTAGCTACTCGTCACAGAAAACACGCTAGCATGCCTGTGATATCAGATTCCTTTGCCAAAACTGAACGTGATCACCTAGCTCTGACCAACGCTCACATCTGATCAGATCTCGCGGAAATTCTCCAACTCACCAGAACTGATTCAAGGACTTAAACGGACCCGATTACGCTCACGAAGCCTACCAACTCAAATCTGGTCGCCCAGATTTGTTCACGCTCAAATCTGGTCTATGCTAAACCCGATTAATTAACTCAATTAATCTTTCTAAACTTTCAGGTCTCACAGCTACCAACTCAAATCTGGTCGCCCAGATTTGTTCACGCTCAAATCTGGTCTATGCTAAACCCGATTAATTAACTCAATTAATCTTTCTAAACTTTCAGGTCTCACAGCTACTACCAAATGACGTCGCACCACATTCCAACTAATTCATACACGTGTCTCTCTAAACAGCGTCGTATCGCTCCTAACCAAAATACCCAAATCCGAAAGACCAGATTTGACACCAACACTGACCAGCATTCACTGATACCCAAAACGACATCGCACTACCTTCCAGTCTAGACCCGAAGCCGGTCTACACCAAACCCTCGAACCAGGCCGGTTCACACAGCGCTAACAACTTGCACCCTCAAATCTGGTTTCCTCTAAACGATGGTGTTTCGCAACCCACGCAGGATATCTATTAGTGAACTCAAAATACTTTGCGACAACCATATTTCACTCCTAGTCTCGATTACAATCAACCAACGCCAAAGTCGAAGTTACCAACCAACACTTCTCAACTCTCCAAATCTGCTTACTACTACGCAGAACTCTACAACTGTCCAGATCTGTTCTAAACACAAATATACAGAGAAACCCGATACGCTCACCCAGCATACCAGCTCAAATCTGATCCTCCCAGATCTGATCACGCCAAATCTGGTCTATCCAAAACTCGATTAATTAACTCAATTATTCCAATAATCTTTTAGGTCTCACACTATGGTACTGTGTGTGGGACGATTGGGTAGCGCCCATGCTCTCACACACCATGTGACCATGTCTATTCGTATATCCAACCGTGTAGCTATATCTTTGAGTTCCGTGGAATCATTGTTGTTTCCTTGAGCTTCGTATCTCCAGTTGTTGAGTTGTTCCTTTGAGCTTTGTGTCTTCAGCCGTTGAGCTGTTTCTTTGAGCTCCGTGGATCCCTTTTTTGGCTGTTTATTTGAGCTCCTTTGACTCCTCCTGTTCTCATGCATCGCATATCATGTTATATCTTGTGTTATCTACTTGTTGTATTATGATTGCTCTCTCCGTACTGGGGTTTGAAACCTTCCCGTTGGGGCTGTTTTTGTTGTTTAATGGGATTTCAGGTTGAACAGCTGGTCCTTGAGATGCATCAGTTGCCGGAGCCCCGTAGGCGTTGAGTTCCCAGTTATATATATATGTTGTATCGAGTCATTGCCAAGGGATGCCCTGAGTATTTGTTATTTATTGATTCGATTTGGGATTGTATGCATATATATACATTTGGTGATTGATGCATTGTACAGTTGACTTTTGATTCAAATTCGGTATTTTTAGTATGAACGTATTTTGAATGATGTTCTTTTAGTCAGGCCAAAAAGAAATATTTTAACCACATTTTAAGCTTCTGTATTTTTGAGTTAATTGAGTGCTTAATCTCTGATTTTGAGCACACACTCGAGTCTAGGCACAATGATTATCCTCCTGCATGTGATTGACTACATGATTACCTTCTTTTTTTGTGCTTACCTTTGTATACCACTAGATGCCACCTAGGAGAGGTAAAGGTAGAGGTAGAGCTAGTAGGCAGTTATAGATGAGATGAGAGTTTTGGATAGTGAGGAGGAAATTTCTCAGCCCGAGAGTTCCCTTGCACCATCGTGCGAGGAAGTCAGAGGCTGAGGTGGAGCATTTGACTCGACGAGTTGATGATATGGAGCTGGTTCTTGCTAGGTTCCGGCGAATTAATCCTCCTAACTTCAGTGGTGCTGAAGGGGGTCTTGAATCTGAGGGATGACTTGTGCACTTAGTGGGTTTGTTTGAACGTGTGCAGTATGAGGATGAGAGGAGACTGAGTTTGGCGACTTTCCAGGTTGAGAGAGCAGGCGCACCTTTGGTGGAGAGGTACTTCCCTAGCGATGAAAGAGATACACGATCTCGTGGTAGAGTTTCTATGCCGCCTTTCGTCAGGAGTACATCCCCGAGTCTTACTAAAACACCAAGGAGCACGAGTTTGATAACTTGGCGCAAGGGGATCTGAATGTGGCTGCGTATGCAAGACAGTTTTCTTCCTTTCTCGCCTATGTCCCCCATGTTGTTGGCCGATAGAGGGCGAAGCGGAAAATGTGTTTGGAAGGTTTGAGAGAGGACCTTTATCCTTTGGTGTTAGCAGCTTCTCGTTCCACCTATGCTGATGCTGTGAACCGAGCAATAGACATCGAGGAGAGTCTTTCAAATAGAAAATCTCGGGTTAGATGAACATCTACACAGGGTGTTTCTCCTATTCCTTCTGGGGTGCCTCCTACCAAGTCTTCTCAAAAACCGCATTATTCAAATCGTCAAGGGTTTAGACCAAGAGGAAAACAGTTCAAGAGAACCGGTTTGAGTTCTTCCGATTCGAGCAGCTATGGTTGAGCGGGTTCGAGTACAGTGACTTGTGGCTAGTGCGATGGCAAGAATCTGACTTTGCAGTGTCAGGGAGTGCTGGGTGCTTTCCATACTTGTGGGCAGACTGGACACTTTTTGAGGATGTGTCCTTCTAGAGGACAGCATTCTAACCTGCCGTAGTAGAGTCTTTCTACTGATGCTTCGTGTAGACTGCATTCCCCTACTCAGCCTCAGCTGTCAAGATATAACCCACCTGAAGCGTCTAGGTTCAGAGATCCTTCTCAACCTCAGCACTCGGGACCTCAGTGATCTCATGTGAATGCATTGTCGAGGGAACTAGCTGACGATTTGCCGGAGGAGTGATCACAAATGTGTGTTTTTGCTCTGTTGTGGTTGAGTGTGGGTTGAGTCTACCCCACCTTGCTGTGTGATGTGGTGTCTAGTGATACTCCTGCTAGTGTGAGTTAGATTATCCCGTGAGATAGTTCTGAATTGTGTTGGTAAGTTTTATGAGAAGGTGTTGGTGACATCCCCGTTGTTCGATAGCCCTTGAAGTCTTCCCAGATGAGGTTTCTGGATCTTTTCTTCGGAACAGAGATTGGTTCAGCATTGAGTTGATGCCAAGATCTTCCCCGACTTCTAGAGTTCCTTTTCCGTTGTGCACCTGATGAATTGAGGAATGTTTGAATATAGCCAGGTCTATGTTGCCGCTGACCCAGTGGGATAGGAATTTTGCTTGGAGAAGTGGATATGAGTCTATCCTTCAGACGTTGGTGTTAAACTGATATGTGTAGTGAGTGAGGCCTTGGAGTTGAAATAAGATGGATCAGCTTAGATGGGATCTTCGGGCATGAATTGCGAGCTGACCTTAGGCTCTTGTGAGCTGAGTAGCGCTATCTGATTTGGTAGCTTGTTGCTGTGGTTCATGATGAGTTGAGCTTTCAGCTTTGAGTCAAGCTGGATGTTCTGAGCTGAGTAGCAACTTAGAGTTCTTGCGGATCGTTTGTCGTGCCAGTTCGAGTTGACTGCGTATTTGAGTAAGCTAAGCTGTGCTGGAGTTAGCTTAGAGCTTGTTTGACTACTGTCCCTTTGGTGTGATAGGGTTTCTTTTAAGCAGATGACGTGGCGGTACGTCAACCATGTAGTGAGATTGCATGGTTTGCTGGTGTCGACAGGGTTCGACAAGGATCCTTAGTGTACTTCCCGATGTTGGAATAGCTTGCAGACAGCTTTGGAGTCTCGATTGGCTATGAGAGCAGCTACCACCCAACCACATGGCCAATATGAGCTAACCATCCAGGTTCTATAAGGCATGGTGCGAGTTGTAGCGTCGGATTTTGATGGTAATTTACAAGAATTTCTTGTATTGGTAGAGTTTCCTTGCTGTTATAGCTACCAAGTGATGTTCGGGATGACATCCTTTGAGGTTTTTGCACGGTGAGAAGTGCAGATTGCCTTCTCGACTGGAAGAGGCTGAGGAAAATAAGTGGTCTTCACCAGTATTTGTGCAGCATGAGAAGGATCAAGAGGATCTGATTCGTTCGAGAGCGAAGGCTGCGCGAGATCTCCAAGCCAGTTCGTGCTCTTAAGGTGTGGATCTTTGGAGTTTCAAGTTTTTGAGCGTGTGCTTCTTGTGAGTTTCTCCTTCTGGTTTGGTTTGGCTTGAGAACGAAGGGGAGGTTAGCTCTTAAATTCATCAGCCTGTATGAGAGTATTTGAATAGATTGGATTTTTGGCGTGAAGATTTCGGATTCCGACTAAGTTGTTGTTGATGCATGATGAGCTTCATGTGTCTAAGCCGAGGAATTGTGCGCCAGATCCTTCCTTTGGTTGAGAACTGATGAAATTGAGCTGGACCAGACCCTAAGATGCATCGATTATCCAGTGAGATTCTGGACAGTAATGAGAAACAATTGAGGAATCAGACCATATCTTGGGTTTTGGTGCACTGGAGTTGTTGTGGCAGAGAAGAGGTTACCTGAGCATTGGAAACATAGAGATGGAAAGAGTAGCCTCATCTTCTTTTGAGTATCGAACTCTCCCCTGTGTGATGTCAGTGTCTTGTTGGTTTTCAGTCTGTGCCGTGATCTGTTTTGATTGTGCGGACTGGCTTTTGATTTCGAGGATGAAATCTCTAAAGGTGGAGAGAATGTGAGGAATGTGATTAGTCGAGTTGATTAACGGGCTAATCATCCAAGATTAGTGGTAAACTTATAAAGATTAACCAGCTTAAGGAGTATCGGCTGAGATGGATCAGCTTGGACGCAACCTGATCTTAGGTTCTGTGCTAAGTTGATAGAAGAAACTGCATCGAGTTGCAGTTTAGATCAACACCAAAGTTAGTTGTTATGGTGTTCTGTGCTGATCTTAGAGATGTAAGCTGATGGATGTTTTCTGGAGAATTGCATCATTTTGGAGTACGCTGGACGCATAGTTTGACAGCTTAGAAGCTTGATGTGTTGTATGCATGCTCGACCTGATTGGGTGAAAGCTGACAGGTGAGGCCTTTGCTGTGTTTAGCCATGCTAGGCACATGAGCTGTGTTTTTGCCGCTATAACGCGAACCAGTCCAGTGCAGCGCTCTGAGATGATGTCATTTTTGGAAGCAGCTTCGCAATTTGGGTTGACCTTGAGAGCTAGGTTGACCATCGCAAGTTGGTATGAGTACGTACCTTGAGACCTAGGTGCGTGAGCTGATCTGAAAGCATCGTGGTCTGGTTGAGACAGTGAAAACTGAATAGAGAATCTCAAGCTGAACTGAGCGACGCGTACCGAGTTGAGTACTCTAAGCTGATATACGGACTGCTAGAAGAGAAGAGAGTACGTGGCCTAAGCTGGTCGGTGTGAGCTGATCAGTGTAAGCTGAACTTGCGTAGCGCTTACTGTTTTGGAGATCGTAAGTTGAGCTGAATGATCTGTGCTGATCTAAGATCGCAAGCTGATCTAAGGAACAATTCTGAGCTGAACTGCTTCGTTTTTCTTGAGCGATTTTCTACCGTGAGCTGTTTTGGAATTAACAGCGTAGTAGCAAACAACTTGGGGATTTTTATGTATGAGCATAAGCTCGATTCAGCTTAGGGATGTTATGGGTGCCCTAAGCTAAGGGAACAGATTTTGAGTGTCGTGCCGCGTCGTTTGGAGGTATCAGCTTAGGCGTAAGCTGGTATTATCATTAGGTTAGACCAGTGTTGTTAGTGCTCTTCAGCTTGGGTCAAAGCTGTTCACGGTTTTCAAACCGAATGAGAGCTCTTTATGGTTTCGGCTTTGGCAAGAACTGCACAATACGCATAAGTTGACTAGTGCGAGATCTGTCCTGTATTGCGATCTGTGCCACTATGGATGTCACGAGCTGTTCCAAGCTTAGTTTCTACGATCTGAGAGCATCACGGGTTGTTTTGGTTGTTGTAAGCTGGATAGAGAGTCCTGAGCTGATTGCTAGGATGCGATCTTACCTGAGGTAGCACGAGCTTTCTAGTGGTACTGTGTAGTTTACCATTTTCTGGTTTTCTGGTGTGATCTGTTCCAATATTCATTGCACAAGATGTTGGTGTGGACAGATTTTGCTGAAAGATGATCTCCTCGCTTATGCTGGAGAGTGTGCGATCTGTTTGCACAAGAGCCGAGTGTGTTCCATAAGCTATATCGTACGTGAGAGCTGAAGAGCGTGCGAAAGCTCATCAGGCGAGAGCTGAGCTGTAGCTGGAGCGTGATCTTTTGAGAGCGTGGTCTATAGAGAGCGTGAGCTGTTGGTTGCGAGAGCTGGTTTTTATGGACGTGATGAGTTATACGCCGGGTTGTTTACAGTGAGGAGGTCTTAGCTTATTTGACTACTGTAGCCTTGATCTATTGAGCGTGAGTAGATATACCTGTCTCGTTGACCAACACTTAGTTATTTTAGACCACACATGTCCTTATCCTATCCATAGAGTTCCCGACATATATTTTTTCTAACCCTATTCAATGTTCACCCGAGATAGTTTTTCCTAGATCGTCGGAGTTTGGCCAATCAGTTTCGAGTGAGGGTACCTTGGTTAGAAACCCCTCTTCAACCTCGATATTTCCGTACCAGTTTGGAGCCGAGATGAGGCCGAAAGGAAGAAATCGTTGAGGAGATGCGTGAGCTGTGTTTCACGATTTCCGAATGAATTGAGCTCGGTTTCAGGTAACAGAGGTTTTGGGTGTTTTTTTCAACCCTTGTTAGTGAGATTTCGAGATGGGTTTTGAGTTATGTCTCGATTTTATATTGGTCAAGTTGTGAAGCTTCGGCTGTGAGCTCTGTGAGCTTAAACTCGACCTGTTCTCTTAGATATCTTGGCATATAGTAACTTTCCCATGGTTTTTTCCGTGAGCTTCCGGCCCTGAGCTGTTGGCCAAGACCTGAGCTTCGCAACGAGTGCTTTCTGCTGTCAGCTGTGAGCTGTGCTGAGGTATTTTGGTAAGATCTGCGTAAGCTACAGCTGTGAGCTTATATTTACAGCTTTGAGATAGGCTTGCATATATCTGTATGCGTGCTGGATTGTTGAGAAGCGTGTATGCCTATTGTTGTTACATTGTTGCTTGCACATGTTCTGTGGTTTATATTGCAAGCTGTTGTGTTGCATACACGCATGGCATGTTAAGCTCCTACCTTGTTATCCTTTGCTAGCAGTTCGTTGTAGTGGAGCCTATATCTTGCTAAATGTTCACTATTGTTGAGCTTATATTCTTGCTAGCAGTTTGTGTTGTTGAGCTCCTCCCTTGTAATCATTTGCTAGCCGTTGCTATTTTTGAGCTTATATTCCTTGTTGGCCGTTTGCTGTTGTTGATCCTATACCTTTGTTGGCCATTTTTGTTTCTAAGCTGGTAGTACCATGATGTGGTGTTTTATGAAACAAATGAGGACGATCGGGTAGCGCCCGTGCTTTTCTCCTCTCTACTGTGGGTTGCCGCTGGGTAGAACACATGCTCTCATGAGCTTAGGGCACCAGCGGGTTGAGCTGTTCCATTCTTGCTCTGGTACTGTGTGTGGGACGATTGGGTAACGCCCAGCTCTCAAACACCCTATGGCCACGTTTGTTTGTATCTCCAGCCGTGTAGCTGTATCTTTGAGTTCCGTGGAATCATTGTTTTTTCCTTGAGCTTCGTATCTCCAGCTGTTGAGTTGTTCCTTTGAGCTTCGTGTCTCCTAGTGTTGAGCTATTTCTTTGAGCTCCGTGGATCCCTGTTTTGGCTATTGCTTTGAGCTCCTTTGACTCCTCATGTTCTCATGCATCCCATATCATGTTATATCTTGTGCTATCTACTTGCTGTATTATAATTACTCTCCGTATTGGGGTTTAACCCCTTCCTGTTGGGGTTGTTTTTGTTGTGTAATTGGATTTCAGGTTGAACAGCTGGTACTTGAGATGCATCAGTTGGCGGAGCCCCGTAGTTGTTGAGTTCCCAGTTATATATATATATGATGTATCGAGTCATTTGCAGGGGATGCTCTGATTAGTTGTTATTTCTTGATAGATTTAGGCTTGTATGCATATATATGCATTTGGTGATTGATACTTTGTACAATAGACTTTTGATTCAAAGTCGGTTTTTTTGGATTGCGTGTATTTTGAATGATGTTTTTTTAGTCAGGCCAAAAATAAAAATTTTAACCACATTTTAAGCTTCCATATTTTTGCATTAATTTAGTGCTTAATCTCTGATTTTGAGCACCGGGCCTGATAATTGATACTGGAATGCCATGAAGCCTCACTATTATCTTAATATATATGTAAGGCCCGGGATTATTTGATTTAATAATCCGAGATTATTTAATTTTAATCTGAGAATATAAAATTTAAGAATATTTAGAGTTTGGAATTAAATTCTAATGTTCTTGAATTATTTTGGATTGAAATTGAATTAAATTGAGGGCCGAGGATTGTTTTGCAATTTCTGAAAGTTCAGGGACTAAATTACAAATATGACAATACATATCTTATTTTGGTATGTAAATACTCAGCATGGCACGTGGGATTCACTTATATTTCATTGAGAATTCTTCATAAATTGTAGAGCAAACCGGAGACCTTCTCCTTTAAATTAGATTTGATTTTCAAATCCTTGTAACTTTTTATCCGGGTATCCGATTTCGATTCCGTAATTTTTCTGGAATCCTTACGACAAGGCCTTGGATTTGATGTAAGTGTTTATGTATTTCATCATGTTTTGAAAATCTAGAATTTGCAGAGATCAGATTATGAGTTTGTATTTGTGTTCTTGAACTTTTATATGTTTCGATATCGAAACCAGATCAAGGACTTGATGTTGTATGAATCTGTGATGATTTTCAGAAGCATATTGATCTATATACCCGCTGATATGGGTGGATTAGGTTGATATATTGCTGGTTTAGCTTGTATTTAAATTGGAATTGATGTAGAATTGGATTCGATATAGTTTGGGCTTTACGAATCGGTATCGTTACGCCGTTGAATCCGGAATGGTTACAATTATGTTGTTTTGCAAATGAGAACTGAAGTTGGTGGCATATGTTGCTGATGTCTGTGACATATGATCATTTCATTTCAGCTTGATTAAGAAGGGACGAACTCGAGAAATCCATATTCGAATCGGCGAAGAAGCGAACGAGTTTGAAGTTGATTGAACTAGTGATTTCGACATGAATTTGAATGATGATTGATATCGAATGATTGGATCGATACTGATATAAGTTCTTGCTATTACATTTCAGAATGAAGTTTGATATGAATTTTTTGGTGTTATGTTTAAGATTTGAAACATTCCAAGACCGAGCTAAACGAATGTATAGTATGACATTGAGAGTCAGGGATTTGAATACTCGAGAATGATACTTCGTGAGTTATCCCGACAAATCACATACTTGATGATTACTGTTCTTGATTTGGAACTTGAAGTTATATTGTCGATCCATCACAGGTAGTGGATCTTTGATTTCGATATGAGATTTTATGATATGAAAAAAAATGACTTGATTCTAATTCCAAGGTCTGATATGACCTTATTTTCGAAAGTCTAATTTGACTTTGTTAGATGGATATCCATGTCAAGATCGGATACGAATCTTGATGGCATCGATTCGAGATGAATCAGTTCTTATTTCGAGATATGCAATATATTAACTCCATTTCGATTTTATATGTTAGTTTTGATATAAACCGATTTACGTTATCCCATGTATATGTTGATTATACTGAGATTGTTTTCTCACCGGAGTTTTCCGGCTGTTGGCAATAGGTGGGGAAGGAGCTGGTCGGAGTCAACAAGGATAGCTCGAGGATTGAGCCATAGAAGTGGGATTTTGGTTAAGAAGTAGAACAGTCAAACCTTGAACTCAAAAATTTTATAGTTGCTACACTAATGTCCTATGTATATTTAAATCGAGTTGTATTGTAGTAATTGTTGAGTTTGACAGCGACATAACATGCGTTAGACCTCATGTTTCCAATTATGCTCGAGTTCCCTTAATTTAATGTGAGTGTGTTCAGATTACAGCAAGAAAAACGGAAGAAATAGATTTTAAAAAAAAAATTTCCAATGGTTAACTCGTCTGGCGCATGTGCTAGTATTAATCGCCCCATAAGATTAGATGAATAACCGAGGTTCCCACAACAGGTGGTATCAGAGCCCAAGTTCTCGGACTGAGTTAGATGAGCGGGGTAGATCGAGTCTTTCTCATTGATTTATTTATGGTTGATTACATGCTCGCATGATATATGTCTTACTGGTTTTGAATTTTATATTGCATGATTGATGTGATTGAATGGTAATAGTATGCCGTACAGTCTTCAGAATTACATGATATCTGAATATCTGAACTAAATAGTAGCATGTATTGAACGAGTATGAATCAGAACTCGATCTCTTGAGAAGCAGCACATTCATGTATGCTAATCAGAGGAGGGACTGAGACTGAATTGTTATTGATATGATGATGAATTATGAAAAATCTATCTGATTTTTAGATATGCCTCCTCGAAGAACAACTACCAGGCAGACAGGAAATATTCCGTGAACAGAGCAGGGTAAAAAATGCAGTGGACTGTGAGAACTGGTTAGAAGATATAGAACAGTTATTTGAAGCTCTGGATTATACAGATGATCGTCGGGTGAGACTGGTAATTCATCAGTTGCATGGCCTTGGTAAGAGTTGGTGGAGAGCGACGAAGAAAGCGTTTTAAAACCAAGGTACTGTTATTACTTGGTCTGTATTCAAAACTGCTTTTTATCAACGATTATTTCCAGTTTCTTATCGGCAAAGGAGCGGAGTTTGCAAATTTGCGACAAGGGCAGCTGAACATCAAAGAATATGTTTCCAAGTTCACAAGTTTACTCAAATTTGCTCCGCATGTTGCTGTTAGCGATGAAGCTCAAGCCGATCAGTTCATTAATGGCTTGAATCCCAATGTGTTCACCTTGGTGAATACAGGGCGACCGAATATCTTTGCTGATGCATTGAATCGTGCTAAAGGAGCTGAAGCGGGATTAGTGAGGCAACGAGGAGCACATTTTGTGCCACCATCAGCGAGATCATTGCAAGAGAAACCACAGATTCCATCACCACCTCGATTGGATGCTGGAGGTAGCAGTAGTGGAAAGAAGAATTTCTTTAAAGGGAAAGGGAAACAGTTCAAGCATTCAGGTACTGGTAGCTCTTCTAGTTCGAGTGAATCCAAACAACTACGAGCTGGAAAGAAATCGGATGTTTATTGTACCAAATGTGGAGGTCGTCACATCATCGAACAGTGTATAGGAGTGTTTGGCCTTTGCCGTATCTGCAATCAACCCTGACACTTTGCGAGAATATGCCCCCAACGTGGTTCTGGAAGTTCATAGAATACTGGAGCATCGAGATCAAGTCCACCGCCAGAAAGGCAAGCATCTTCTGTGCATTCATTCCAACCATATTCAGCATCAGGTTAGACAAGGAGGGAGCCAGACAGTGAGCCAACCTCCTAGAAAACAAGCACGAGTGTTTGCGTTGACTGAGGAGCAAGCACAAGCAGCCACTGATGATGTTATTGCAGGTAATTGCTATCTTTGTTTATCCTGCTTATGTCTTAGTTGATACCGGTGCTTCACACACATTTATATCTGAGCACTTTGTTGTATCAAATTCGTTGTCTGTTGAACCCTTATCTGAGGTAGTATCTATTTCTTCACCTCTGGGGAGGGGTATCTTATCGATAAAATCTGTTAGAAATTGTATACTATAGTTTGAGGGTCATGAGATTGAGATTGATTGTATTGTTCTTGGTCTGTCTGATTTTGATTGTATTATCGGCATAGACATGTTAAGCAAGTACAGGGCAACAGTGGATTGTTTTCAGAAAGTGGTACGATTCAGACCTGAGAGGACTGATGAGTGGACATTCTATGGTAAGGGATTACGAGCCAGAATTCCTTTAGTCTCTGTTCTTTCTATGACTAATCTATTGCAGAAGGGAGCAGAGGGATTTCTTATTTATGAAGTAGATATGATGAAGACTAGCCCGAATTTGGCTGATATACCAGTAGTTTGTGAATTTGCTGATGTCTTTCCTGACGAGATTCAAGGATTACCTCTATTTCAAGAGGTAGACTTCAGTATTGAATTGATGTCAGGTACACAACCGATATCGAAAGCACCTTATCGTATGGCGCCAATTGAATTGAAAGAGTTGAAAGAACAGCTTGAGGATCTTCTTGCCAAAGGGTACATTAGACTGAGCGTTTCTCCTTGGGGCGCTCCGGTACTATTTGTACGAAAGAAGGACGGATCGATGAGGTTATGTATTGACTACCGGCAACTAAACAAAGCAACGGTAAAGAATCAATATCCTTTACCTCGGATAGATGATTTGTTTGATCAGTTGCAGGGTTCGTCAGTATACTCGAAGATTGATTTGAGATCCGGCTATCATCAATTGAGGGTACGAGATGAGGATGTATCGAAGACTGCATTTCGAACGAGGTATGGTCATTATGAGTTCATTTTTATGCCTTTTGGGTTGACCAATGCCCCGGCAGTGTTTATGGGTCTGATGAATAGAGTCTTTCAGAAATATCTTGATGATTTTGTGATTATATCTATCGATGATATTCTGATCTATTCGAAGAACTTGTGTGATCATGCCGACCATCTTAGAATTGTTTTGAAAACTCTACGAGATGAGAAATTATATGCCAAGTTGTCGAAGTGTGAATTTTGGTTGCAGAAAGTGGTATTTCTTGGCCATATTATTTCAGGTGATGGTATTTCAGTCGACCCGAGCAAGATAAAAGCAATGATTAATTGGTCTAGACCGACATCTGTGCCAGAAATCCGAAGCTTTATGGGCCTATCAGGTTATTATCGTCGATTTATCAGAGATTTCTCGAGTATTGCAAAGCTTATCACTCAAATGACATAGAATAATGCACCATTTGTTTGGTCTGAAGCTTGTGAAGCTAGTTTTCTCGAGTTGAAGAAGAGGTTGACTACAGCACCAGTTTTGACAATCCCTTCAGGTACCGGTGATTTTGTTGTTTGTTGTGATGCTTCTCACCGAGGATTGGGATGTATTCTGATGCAGCGAGGACATGTTATTGCGTACGCCTTGAGACAATTGAAGCCGCATGAGACTCGATATCCAATTCATGATCTTGAATTGGCAGCCATCATTTTTGCGTTAAAGATATGGCGACATTATCTATACGATGAGAAATTTGAAATCTTTTCTGATCATAAAAGTCTGATATATCTATTTTCTCAGTCTGAACTGAATATGAGACAACGAAGATGGCTCGATTTATTGATATACTTTGATTGCGAAATCAAATACTATCCAGGGAAGTCAAATGCAGCATCATATGCCCTTAGTAGAAAGGTATGTGCTTTGTCCTTGACTACTGTAGGTGTATCTAGCTTGATAGAAGATTGTTGTATTTCTGGATATCTATTTGAGACAGATAGACGACTGATGAGAGTTTGTGCTATCAGTGCTGAACCTGAGTTATTGATTCGTATCAAAGAAGCACAGATATCATACTTGGAGGTACAAAAATCGATTGATATGATCAGATCAGGGCATCAATCTGAGTATAAGGTCAGTACTGATGATGTGTTGTATGTGAATAACCGAATTGTTGTTCCAAATGTTTCTAACTTGAGACATAATATCTTGAAAGAAGCCCACTGTAGTCGATTCAGTGTACATCCTGGAGGTAGAAAGATGTACAACGATCTGAGGAAGCAGTACAGGTGGAAGCAAATGAAGTCTGATGTGACTGATTTTATTTTAAATGCTTGAATTGCCAACAGGTGAAGGCTGAGAGAAAGAAACCTGCTGGTTTATTACAAAGTATGTCAATTCCTGAATGGAAATGGGACCACATTTTCATGGACTTTGTGACGAGATTGCCACGATCATCCCGAGGATGCGATGCTGTTTGGGTGATTATCGATAGGTTGACAAAATCTGCATGTTTTATTCCTTATCGGATGACCTATCGTCATGATCAGATGGCGGACATCTATGTTCGGGAAGTGCTAAGACTCCATGGTGTGCCAAAGTCGATTGTATCTGATCGAGATCCGAGATTCACTTCGCACTTTTGGAATAGCCTACAGCAAGCTCTAGGTACACATTTACATTTGAGTACCGCTTATCATCCTCAAACTGATGGACAATCTGAACGAACTATTAAGACTCTTGAGGACATGCTTAGAACTGTAGTACTAGATTTTGGTATTACATGGCAAGATTCATTACCGCTTGTGGAGTTTTCGTACAACAACAGTTATCAGACGAGTATTGAGATGGCTCCATTTGAGGCACTGTACGGAAGGAAATGTTGATCGCCATTGTATTGGGATGATGTGTCAGAGGTACCTGAGTTGGGACCAAATATGATCAGAGAGATGACTGAGAAAGTGAAAGTGATTCAGCAGAAAATGAGAACAGTGCAGCATAGACAGGCCAGATATGCGAATGTCAGATGTCGACCGTTGTGTTTTGAAAAAGGGGACAGAGTATTCTTGAAGATTTATCCCTTCAGGGGTACAATTCGATTTGGAAAACGAGGGAAGTTGTCTCCATGTTTTGTTGGTCCTTATGAGATTCTCAAGAAGATAGGCGATCTTGCTTATCGACTCGCATTGCCTCCGTCTCTTTCTGGTATACATGACGTCTTTCATGTATCTATGCTGAGGAAATATCTATCCGATGCATCTCATGTTATTCCATCTGATGAAGCTGAACTCGATGAAACTCTTAGATACTTTGAATATCTGATTCAGATACTTGATCGGAAGGAAAAGCAACTCCGAACGAAGACCATTCCATTGGTGAAGATTCAGTGGAATCGACATGGATTTGAAGAAGCTACATGGGAAGTTGAAGATGACATGAGACAACGATTTCCATATCTGTTCCATTGATGTGAGTTCTTATTCAGTTTCTGCTATTTCATTATTTATACAGAATGCATATATAGACCGCTTATGATTTCGAGGACGAATTCATGTTTTAGAGGGGGAGAAATGTAAGGCCCGGGATTATTTGATTTAATAATCCGAGATTATTTAATTTTAATCTGAGAATATAAAATTTAAGAATATTTAGAGTTTGGAATTAAATTCTAATGTTCTTGAATTATTTTGGATTGAAATTGAATTAAATTGAGGGCCGATGATTGTTTTGCAATTTCTGAAAGTTCAGGGACTAAATTGTAAATATGACAATACATATCTTATTTTAGTATGTAACTACTCCGCATGGCATGTGGGATTCACATATATTTCATTGAGAATTCTTCATAAATTGTAGAGCGAACCCGAGACCTTCTCCGTTAAATTAGATTTGATTTTCAAATCCTTGTAACTTTTGATCCAGGTGTCCGATTTCCATTCCGTAAATTGTTCTGGAATCCTTACGACAGGCCTTGTGTTTGATGTAAGTGTCTATGTATTTCACCATGTTTTGAGAATCTAGAATTAGCAGAGATCAGATTATGAGTTTGTATTTGTGTTCTTGAAGTTTTATATGTTTCGATATCGAAACCGGATCAAGGACTTGATGTTGTATGAATATGTGATGATTTTCAGAAGCATATTGATCTATATACCTGCTGATATGGGGGGATTAGGTTGATATATTGCTGGTTTAGCTTGTCTTTAAATTGGAATGATGTAGAATTGGATTCGATATAGTTTGGGCTTTACGAATCGGTATCGTTACGCCGTTGAATCCGGAATGATTACATTTATGTTGTTTTGCAAATGAGAACTGAAGTTGGTGGCATATGTTGCTGATGTCTGTGATATATGATCTAGAATTGGATTCGATATAGTTTGGGCTTTACGAATCGGTATCGTTACGCCGTTGAATCCGGAATGATTACATTTATGTTGTTTTGCAAATGAGAACTGAAGTTGGTGGCATATGTTGCTGATGTCTGTGATATATGATAATTTCATTTCAGCTTGATTAAGAAGGGACGAACCGAGAAATAAATATTCGAATCGGAGAAGAAGCGAACGAGGTTTGAAGTTGATTGAACTAGTGATTTCGACATGAATTTGAATGATGATTGATATCGAATGATTGGATCGAGACTGATATAAGTTCTTGCTATTACATTTTAGAATGAAGTTTGATATGAATGTTTTGGTGTTATGTTTCAGATTTGAAGCATTCCAAGACCGAGCTAAACGAAGGTATAGTATGACATTGAGAGTCAGGGATTTGAATACTCGAGAATGATACTTCTTGAGTTATCCCGACAAATCACATACTTGATGATTACTGTTCTTGATTTGGAACTTGAAGTTATTGTTGATCCATCACAGGTAGTGGATCTTTGATTTCGATATGAGATTATATGATATGAAAAAATATGAATTGATTCTAATGCCAAGGTCTAATATGACCTTATTTTCGAAAGTCTGAGTTGACTTCGTTAGATGGATATCCATGTCAAGATCAGATATGAATCTTGATGGCATCGATTCGAGATGAATCAATTCTTATTTCAATATATGCAATATATTCACTCCATTTCGATTTGATATGTTAGTTTTGATATAAACTGATTTACGTTATCCCATGTATATGTTGATTATACTGAGATTGTTTTCTCACCGGAGTTTTCCGGTTGTTGCTTTGTATTGTATGTGTGCATGGCAATAGGTGGGGCAGGAGCTGGTCGGAGTCAACAAGGATAGCTCGAGGATTGAGCCATAGAAGTGGGATTTTGGTTAAGAAGTAGAACAGTCAAACCTTGAACTCAAAAATTTTATAGTTGCTACACTAATGTCCTATGTATATTTAAATCGAGTTGTATTGTAGTAATTGTTCAGTTTGAAATCGAAATAACATGCGTTAGACCTCATGTTTCCAATTATGCTCGAGTTCCCTTAATTTAATGTGAGTGTGTTCAGATTACAGCAAGAAAAACGGAAGAAATAGATTTTAAAAAAAAAATTCCAATGGTTAACTCGTCTGGCGCATGTGCTAGTACGCCCCATTAGATTAGATGAGTAACCGAGGACCCCACAATATAGCTCAGCGTAATTGTTCAGATCGTAAGTTTTCTTAACTGGTAAGAAATGAGCTGACTTAGTTAGTCGATCTACTATGACCCAAATAGAATTAAATCCATGAATCGTTCTTGGTAACCCACAAGTAAATCCACGGCAATGTTCTCCCATTTCCAGTCTGGTATGGGAAGAGGTTTCAACATCCCTGCTGGTCTTTGATGTTCTGCTTTAACTTGTGATGTGTTAAGAACTCAATGAAAAATCTAGAGATATCTCGTTTCATACTAGGCCACCAATACAGCTTTTTTAGGTCTTTATACATTTTTGTACCCCCTGAGTGAACTGAATAAGGTGTGGTATGAGCTTCATTCATGATCTCATTTCTCAGGCATCTACTTGTGATACCCAAAATCTGCCTTGATATCTCATGATTCCTTCTACAATGGTATAGAGATTTCCACCACTTTCTTCGTCTTGTTGCTTCCACTTGATCAGTTGTTCATATCTCAACTGCCCTTCTCTAATACGATCCTTTAAATTAGATTGGATTGTAAGCGTAGCTAATTAGCAGCATCTTTCTTGGTCATTACTTCTAACTAAAAGCTCTCTATCTCAATAGGTAACGATTTTTGAACTGATAGTTGAGCTAATCCCACTGATTTCCTACTCAAAGCATCTGCTACTACATTAGCTTTACAGGATGATAGCTGATGGTACAATAATATTCCTTCACCAGTTCTAACCATCTTCTTTGTCTCATGTTCTCTTTCTGGGTAAAGAAATACTTAAGACTCTTATGATCGATGAAAATTTCGCATTTCTCTCCATAGAGATAATGTCTCCATATTTTTAGTGCAAACACTACAGCTTCCAGCTATAGATCGTGCATCGAGTAATTCTTTCGTGATTTTTTCAATTTTCTAGAATCGCAGGAAATCACCCTTCGATTTTTTATCAACACTGCGCCTAGATCCAACTTAGACGCATCAGTGTAAAGAACATAGCTTTCTTCTCCATTTGCCATAATCAGTACAGGAGCTTCTGCTAAAGCTTGCTTTAACCTCTCAAAACTCATTTGGCACTCAGGAGTCCACGTATACTTGACATTTTTCTCGGTTAAAGAGGTTAATGGGACAAAACTATCTTTGAAAATCCTTCGATAAAATGTTGGTAATAACTGGCTAAGCCTAGAAAACTTCTAATATTAATAACGCTCGTAGGAACAATGCTTCTCTTAGCTGGGTCAACTTCTATTCCATCTCTAGAGATTACATGACCTAGAAAAGAAATTTTTTCAAGTCAAAAAACGCATTTACAAAACTTAGCAAAAAGTTGTTAATTCCGAAAAATTTGTAATACCATACTAAGCTGTTCTGAGTGTTCTTCTCTATTATTCGAGTGGATGAGGATGTTGTCTATGAATACTATTATGAATTGATCTAGAAAAGGTTGGAACACTCTATTAATTAAATCCATGAAAACTGAAGGTGCATTAGTTAATCCAAAAGACATCATTAGAAATTTGTAATGACCATAACGTGTTCTGAATGCAGTTTTGTACACATCTGCTTCTTTTATCTTCAGCTGGTGATAGTTGTCAGGCCTCGTGCACAACACAGAGTTAAATTACGTAAAACATAGCGGAAGCACTTTAAAAAGTGGCTAAAATTTTTCGCTTTTGGCCTGACGAAGAAAACATAATTTTAAAATACCACGATACCTCAAAATATCCCAGTAGGTAAAAATACACAACGCTAAAAGCCATAATACAACAGTACAGCATTAAACAAGTATCAGTCAACTAATACAACAACTGAATACACAAAGAACAGGACACACCCCGGCTAATAGAACTGATACATATATGCTATACGCTAACTGGGACACTCTACACACCTCCTAGGGCACCTCCAGCTGGGTCAACTCCAAGACCAGCGGAATAAACTGGGAGACCTGAACAACAAGCAGGCAAACAAAACAACCAGCCCCAGAGGGACATGGGGTCAACCCCAGTACGAAAAGCAACATAATACATCAATCAGATACAGCATGCAATGTATCATGTCGTGCAAATACATGAGCGGTACCAAGATCAACGGTAACAACCGGAACGAACAGTAAACAGCAACTGTGACACATCACCGAGTCTCGGAAGCTACCCGATCGCACCCAGTGGAAAATAGAGTGGCTCATCGCCGCACCTGCGCGGGAGCCACCCGCCAGATCGCATGGTATTGCAAGTGGACCAACCACCCACCAACCTCTATCCAGGTCACTGCAACTGAGGGCTATGAGAACGGCTCACCGCACCCTCCAGATGCACTAAATCGTGGTTATACAACACCGCACCGCACCACGAGAGAAGAGCTCCAACAGAGCAACATATCATGGTTATCAAAGGATTCAATGGCTCAATATGCTCTGCAAATGCAGTATCATGCTCAGCGTGATGCATGTACGTGCAATGCCAGTAAACACACAACAAAGGCATTCAAATAATCGCATGCATAGCAACTCAACAGATAACCAAATCAGCAGGTCATACACCAGATAATTCAGCCAATAGACATGCATAATATACACAGCTTGCCTCTACACAAACACTTGGCATAGCTATACCACACACATAATACATTCTCATGCCTAACTCAAAGCTGAATTATAAGCTCAATTCGTACCTCCAGTGGCTCAAATACCTAAATAGATTTCTCCAAGCACAGCCGAACACAATCAACACAACCAACTTTCTCCTGGCTTCGGCGCTCACGGCAGAAGACTTCAAGAAGCTGAAATCTGTACAAGGTATCTAATAAATCAGCTCAATTCGAACTCAACAGCTAAGTTTCTAAGGTCCAGTAGCATAACTCAGATACCAAAACCGACAGAGTGCTACTCAACTCTCATACAAAGCTCAAAACGAGAAGAACGCTTACCCCGAAGCTCGAAACTAGCGGAAAAACAAATGGATCATATTTCTCAGAAATCTTCGAACGAACAGCAACTTCGCGCTTTCCTTCCTCAAGTCGTTCCACAGCCTAAAAATGGTAGCAATAGAAAGAGCTAAACAAGGGGATTTCAGCGCCACCAAAATCGTTCCAAACGGCGACAAAAAACGACGAGAATTGACGGAAATAGGCTACGGTGAACAGTAAGGGTTGCAAGGGTAACGGGTAAGAAACAAAGAAAATATCGAGACGAAAAGAATGACTAAGTGTTGATCAACACTTGAAATTAAATCCTCGCTTCCAGTTACTGTTCTCTTATATCAGATCTCTGTTTACGCTAACGCATAAATCCACACATCTGGACCCAGCGTTTATTCTCGTCAGCTTCTTCAGCGCTCACATCTGATTGTAACACTTTACGCAAGCGAAAACACTCAAACGACGACGTAAACGAGACATCTGAAAACTAACACTAGCGCTCACATAATCAAATCTGAATCAAGCACTCTCACGTATCGAAAACTCAGCGCTCACGCTAACACACGCACGACTAAACAAAACGACAGCGTATCGAGGGTCTTGCTAACTGAAGAAAAAACGATATCGTACTAGCGAAACAGATCTCTGCGCTCGCACCAGCTACTAACAACGCAAAGCAAAGTCGGTCAACGCAAAACATTGACATCTGCTCAATACTCTCACCCGCTAGAGAAAAAAATCTGAAACCTAGCGCTAAACAGCGCTTATTAGCTAAACGGCGTCGCTACATCGGGACACGTCAACAAATCTGACCGAAACGCTACAAAAAATCTCACACTCGTTATCACCTGTTGACCCACGTTGACATCTGAATTTATGCTTGCAATCAGATCCCTAAATTAACAAAACATCCTAAATAGCAAAATGATCACACAGCAGCGAAACAGATTCCTCATACTAGCTTCACTCCTGATTAAGCGCCAGATTCCTCACAATTCTGAAATTCGCGCTAGAAAAAACATTACGCTCAAACATATCTCTTACTACTGAAGGCTAACGCACCAACCAGATTTCATCTCCAAGCGAGACATCCGAACCTGGACACGGCAGCGTATAGAGGCTCCCGCTATTACAAACAAAATGATGTTGCAACAGAGACATCTAAAAGGGATCCAACACAACTGAAACAGATTTCAACTAATGCGCTACTTCACCAGCAGTCAACTCCGTGGGGCTGACCAACACATGGCATTCTCTCACTCTAGCGCACTATCACTGACAGATCCCTGTGATATGGCGTCGCATCACTCTCGCGCTACACTCAACAGATCTCTCTAGCGCATGAGCAGATCTCTCGTACTAGCGCTACGCCAATACAACACCGTTCCAACTTATCTAAACGACAACGTTTTACACTCGATAAAGAAACACACGGGCAGACCTCTATACATAAGCACCATCAGATCTCTCCTCTGAACGCTAGCGAGACATCTGAATTGCCACCAAACGACTCATAATACCTCTCACGCTAACAAAACACGCGGTAAACATCCAAAGCCCAGCACGAACAGATCTCTCCACGAATCTAAACGCTGAACACAAAAATATATAAACTTTCCAGAATTGTTCCAAATATGAAATCTAACCCAAAATTATTTACGAAACCTTCCAAATGAAATCTGGACACT
>KV008482.1:499450-524180 GCA_001598015.1 Dorcoceras hygrometricum
TGCGTTGTTTATTTCAGCAGACGAAGCTACAGTGTCCAGTCACAACGCAAAGATATCCAGTCGCAAGATGAATTCCAGACGCAAGCAACAGCAGCATCCAGTCGAGAGCTTATTTGAATCAGCTGTTGCTAATTAACCAGTCGCAAGCTTTGGGCATCCAGTCGCAAGCTTTGGTTCAGGATCAAGAAAAGAAGAAGCAGGCGAAGCGTAGAGATTCAATCAGTCGAAAGATTCAGTCGCAATATTTCAGCAGAAGCGCGAGAGAAGCAGTAGTCGACTTGAATCAGCAGGAGCGAAGCAGTTGACAATTTACGAAGAGTTGCGAGAGCTGGATGTCAACTGCTGAGCTCAATTCATTCAAAATGAGCGACAGTAGCCTGCAAAAGAAAAGGACGCAAGTACTTTTACTTTACAGAGGAGCGTTGCATTAAAGTAGAAAGAAGACAAGACAGCCTTCTGGAGCGCTGAAGAGTTTTGGAAGCTTTCCAACGGGAAGTATTTTACAGAGGCTATATATTGGAGGCGACGCCCATTGAAGAAACAGACTGAGGTCCACAGAGTCCGTCGACAGAATGAACGAGACACTTAGTGTTCGTTCAGTTGGTGCTACTACAATACTGTGGGAAATATACATTGATTACACAGTGCACCAACAGAGGGAAAATAATCTGAAGTGAAGCTGTCAACTAATCATTCGAGAGAGAGTTTCATTGCAGTTGACAGTGTAGCTAGAATTAGCTTGTTAGAGCATGTCCCTCGTGTGTGAGAAAAACAGAGAGTTGAGCGTTCATTGTATCAATCTCACACACCCGGATTCATTCACATATGTTTGTGAATGAATCTAGAAATATGTTCACAGTATCGTCCAATCATGAAGACGTAAAACTCTTGTGTATGTAGTTAGTCACACAGTTGCGGCTGATGTGCAGTTATGAAGTAGTGAATCCTTCCGAGGTGGAAGAAGGGGAGATGTAGGATGTTGATATCCGAACTTCCATAAACAAATATGCTGCGTACTGTATTGTGTTCTTTAAGCTTTCAGCATTTACTTTAGCATTGCACGTTTACAGTTCAGCACGCATTCATTCAAGCATTCGCATTTACAGTTCAGCTTAGCATCGCATATCAGCAGCACACAAGCACACAAGTCTCGAACAGATTTATGTTGTACATAAATCTGTTTGAGTTGTTTTAAAATATAGGATTTAGTTCTGGTATTTTCCGCATGATTTTTAAATCATACCAGATCTGTCTCCGGTGCTCAAAAGTTGTTTTTAAATGTTCAAGAACAAACGAGCTATTGCAGCTCAAAGTTGGTATCGGCAGCGCGCAAAATTCTGATTAAAGTCTTTTAACAAAAGCGCGGCTGCTGATCTTTCATTTTAATCCTTATTTACGGACCAACATTTAGTTTTATGAATTACCCTCCCACTATTTTAACGATTTCACCACCCTCTAATGAAATCGAGAAAACAGGTTTCTTTAGTGGGTACACGGAGCCCAATCAGGCGACCATGGACCCGAATAATATCAGCCATCCATGACCCCTGAAAGGTAGTTTCCGATTGCAGCCGGTGAAACCTCCATGTATTTACCTCACGCCCAGTAAGGGCCCAATAATATGACGCCGTTTACTATCACTTGTCAAGATTGACCCATCAATGTTGAGTCGTGAAGGACGGTCCCCTTAACGTCCCCAATAATATGAGCCAACGTTAAAGGGAGTTCCGACCGACTCACAACAATTGTCAATGACGTGGACAGCTTTCCGGCATACATGACCCCCTCAATAATATGAGCCGGGCCATGTATACGGGTAGCATCGACGTACACCCATTGTTGATGGAAGGTAGGGTTAATTTAAACAATTTTAAATACCCTTTTGTTTATCGAATAAACATTTATCTTGATATAAGTTTTAAATCAAATTTAAAACGAGGGATTTCATTTTAAAAAAAACATTTTGGTCTCAAGCATATTTAAATCTAAATTAAAACATGCAAACATGCGGATTCAATTAAACTATATATCAAATATATATAAAGTAAACATTGGGATGATCGATCGCGAGAGCTATGCGGTCCGTGGTTGCCAGCCACGGACCTGGGTCCAATCCTAGGGGTAATGCAATATGCAATGCAATCCTATTACAATGCTTTCCGGTTTTACTAGATCTCGGTCTTCAATATCTTGATCGTCATCTCCACCATCTTCGGATGTCCTCCCACTAAATCTAGTAATTTACATTTAAATTGCTATGACAGATAAGGGATACATTTATCAAGGGGTGGGAACGGGCCACAAACAGGCCCACTTTAAATGATAATCAAATATATTAAAAAACCGAAATCAAATAAAACCTATTGCATACACCTAACACATTGGGCACGACTCTCGATCACCCCAATCATGCAATTAATCTAATTAACATGCATAATTAAATAATCTAATTATTTATTGTAAAATCATATTCTAATTACGAAATCGTATTTTATAATAAAATCGTATTTTGCCGATAAAACAAATTTTAATCAACAAAAAATCATATTTTATTAGAAAATCATATT
Organism: Dorcoceras hygrometricum; assembly: GCA_001598015.1. Taxonomy (NCBI): domain Eukaryota; kingdom Viridiplantae; phylum Streptophyta; class Magnoliopsida; order Lamiales; family Gesneriaceae; genus Dorcoceras; species Dorcoceras hygrometricum. Next base: position 502,018 of record KV008482.1, read on the forward strand.
TCATAATTAAAATCACATTTTACTAATTTTAATTGTATCAAATTAGGATTAAAGCAATTTTAGACCCAAAAACTTAAAATTTCAAAATCGATCAAAACCGGGCCCGACATCGCATACCGGCCCGAAAACTTCACGGGCTGCCCGGGACAGGCCCGAACCAAACCCTAAAAGAATTCAAACCAGCCGTCACGATATCGCCGGAAACTCGGTGGATGGCATTTCTGTGGATCCCAATAAGGTAGAGGCTGTGATTAGCTACGTCCCAAGAATGTTGCTGAGATTCATAGTTTCTTGGGATTGGCTGGCTATTATCGGCGGTTTATAGATGGATTCTCTAGTATAGCTAAGCCAATGACGCAGTTGACTCAGAAAGACAAGAGGTTTGTGTGGACTGAGCAATGCGAGAATAGTTTTCTATTGCTCAAGGAGAAGCTAACTACTGCACCTGTGTTAGCTCTGCCGTGTGGTTCAGGAGGTTTTGTGTTTGTGCAGATGCTTCCTTGAATGGATTGGGTTGTGTGTTGATGCAGAATGGTCGAGTCATTGCGTATGCCTCTCGACAGTTGAAGCCGCATGAGACTCGTTACCCAGTTCATGATTTGGAGTTAGCAGCAGTGGTTTTTGCTTTGAAGATTTGGCGCCTACTATCTGTATGGTCAGCATTTGTGGTGTACTCCGACCACAAAGTACTTCAGTATCTGTTCTCTCAGTAAGATTTGTAACATGAGACAGCGTAGATGGATGTAGCTGCTGAAGGATTTTGATTGTGAGATTAATATCAGCCTGGGAAGATGAATGTAGTTGCTGATGCATTGAGCAGAAAGGCTCAAGTAGTGATGCTGGCTTCGATGCAGATTTCGAAGGTCCATGAGCATCTAAGCACTACTGGTTGGCGTTATTACCCAGCTGAGGATTATGTTGTTGTGTCTTCTTTTCAAGTTGAGCCACAGATTGTTGCTAGCATTAGAGCAGCTAAGAGGACTGATCCATCCATCCATGAGTTGAAGCTGAAGGTGAGAGCAGGACAGTTGGAAGACTATTCTGTCTCTTCTGATGGTTGTTTAAGGTTTCGTGGCAGGCTGGTTGTGCCAAATCTGATTGATCTTAAGGAACAGATCTTGCGAGAAGCGCATTGCAGTAGATACAGTTTCCATCCTGGTGAAAGGAAGATGTATCATGCCTTGAAGCAGCATTACTGGTGGGCAGGTTTGAAGAGTGATGTTGCTGATTTTGTAGCCCGATGTTTGAATTTTCATCAAGTCAAGGCTGAGACGGAGGGCACGCCAGGCGGAGGGATTATCGCAGGTACTTGCTTTGTTTTTTATTTTCCAGCGCGTGTGTTGTTTGATACAGGAGCATCACATTCTTTTATTTCTGATGCATTTTTTGTTGAGGATGGTTTGCGTACCACATCTTTGTGTGATGTTGTATCTGTTGCGACTCCTGCCGGCACGAGCCTGTTCTCCCAGGAGATTTTGTTGAATGGCGTTCTTAGTTTTGGCGAGAGTGTGTTGTTAGCCAACCTGATCAGTCTAGTGATGTGGTATTTTGATTTTATCATGGGAATGGACGTATTGTCTAGCTATAGGGCCACTGTGGATTGTTTCCATGGCATTGTGCGATTTAGGCCCCAGTCTGGCGAGAAATGGAATTTCTACTGCCAAGATTCCCAGTTGAAGATTCCTTTAGTCTCTGCGATTGAGATGTTTAGCCTGTTGTCGCTAGAGAATGCTGGTTTTATGATCTATGCCTTAGATGCGTCTTCTTCTTCGAGTGTATTAGTAGGGTTCCCGTGGTTCGACATTTCCCGAAGTAGATTCCTGGTTTTCCTCCGAGGAGGGAGATAGACTTCAGCATTGAGTTGGTACCTGTACAGCTCCGATATCGCGTGCTCCGTATCGTTTAGCGCCTGTTGAGTTGAGGGATCTTAAGGTTCAGCTTAGTGATTTGCTGGAGACGAAATTCATTAGACCGAGTATGTACCCGTGGGGAGCGCCTATCTTGTTTTTCAAGAAGAAGGACGGGTCGATGAGGATGTGTATCGACTTTAGGCAGTTGAACAAGGTGACAGTCAAGAATAATTACCCTTTGCCTAGGATCGATGACTTGTTTGAACAGCTTCAGGGTTCGTCTGTGTTTTCTAAGATCGATCTTCGTTCGGGGTACCATCAGTTGCGTATCCCTGAGCAGGATGTTGAGAATACTGCGTTTCGTACAAGGTATGGGCATTATGAGTTTCTAGTTATGCCTTTTGGTTTGACGAATGCCCCTGCAGTTTTCATGGACTTGATGAATAGAGTCTTTAGAGAGTTCATCCATCAGTTTGTGATTGTGTTTATCGATGACATTTTGGTGTACTCTAAGACTCCGTTGCAGCACAAAGAGCATTTGAAGTTGGTTCTTCAGAAGCTTCGAGACTCGCAGCTGTATGCTAAGTTCTCCAAGTGCGAGTTTTGGTTAGACCGAGTTGTGTTTCTGGGTCATATGATTTCTATTAATGGTATTTCTGTGGATCCCAGTAAGGTTGAGGCTGTGATTAACTGGGAGCGTCCCAAGAATGTTGCTGAGATTCATAATTTCTTGGATTTGGCTGGCTATTATCGACGGTTTATAGAGGGATTCTTTAGTATAGCTAAGCCAATGACACAGTTGACTCAGAAAACACAAGAGGTTTGTGTGGACAAAGCAATGCGAGAATAGTTTTCTGTTTCTCAAGGAGAAGCTAACTACTGCGCCTGTGTTAGCCCTGCCGTGTGGTTCAGGTGGTTTTGTTGTTTGTGCAGATGCTTACTTGAATGGATTGGGTTGTGTGTTGATGCAGAATGGTCGAGTCATTGCGTATGCCTCTCGGCAGTTGAAGCCGCATGAGACTCGTTACCCAGTTCATGATTTGGAGTTAGCAGCAGTGATTTTTTCTTTGAAGATTTGGCGCCACTATCTGTATGGTCAGCATTTTGTGGTGTACTCCGACCACAAAAGTCTTCAGTATCTGTTCTCTCAGTAAGATTTGAACATGAGACAGCGTAGATGGATGTAGCTGCTGAAGGATTTTGATTGTGAGATTAATATCAGCCTGGGAAGATGAATGTAGTTGCTGATGCATTGAGCAGAAAGGCTCAAGTAGTGATGCTGGCTTCGATGCAGATTTCGAAGGTCCATGAGCATCTAAGCACTACTGGTTGGCGTTATTACCCAGCTGAGGATTATGTTGTTGTGTCTTCTTTTCAAGTTGAGCCACAGATTGTTGCTAGCATTAGAGCAGCTAAGAGGACTGATCCATCCATCCATGAGTTGAAGCTGAAGGTGAGAGCAGGACAGTTGGAAGACTATTCTGTCTCTTCTGATGGTTGTTTAAGGTTTCGTGGCAGGCTGGTTGTGCCAAATCTGATTGATCTTAAGGAACAGATCTTGCGAGAAGCGCATTGCAGTAGATACAGTTTCCATCCTGGTGAAAGGAAGATGTATCATGCCTTGAAGCAGCATTACTGGTGGGCAGGTTTGAAGAGTGATGTTGCTGATTTTGTAGCCCGATGTTTGAATTTTCATCAAGTCAAGGCTGAGAGGATGAGACCTGGTGGTTTGTTGCAAAGCTTAGAGGTGCCCCAATGGAATTGAGAGCACATAGCTATGGATTTTGTAACGCATTTGCCTCTTTCCAGCAGAGGTTGTGATGCGGTTTGGGTTTTAGACAGATTTCGAAGTCTGCGCACTTCATTCCCTACAACATGACCTATTCTTTGAAGAAGATGACGAAGCTGTACATAGATTTCGTGGTGCGTTTGCATGGTGTGCAAGTTTAGATTGTTTCAGATCGTGATCCTCGATTTACTTCCAGGTTTTGGAAGAGTTTGCAAACAGCTTTGGGCACTAGATTGGCGATGAGTACAGCGTATCACCCCCAGACAGATGGACAATCTGAGAGGACTATCCAGATTTTAGAGGATATGTTAAGAGCTGTTGTGATGGATTTTACTGGTAGATGGCAAGACTCGTTGTCTTTCGTTGAGTTTTCCTACAATAACAGCTATCGGGTCATGATTGGGATGGCACCATTTGAAGCTTTGTATGGCAGGAAGTGTAGATCGCCGATATGTTGGGAAGAAGTGGAGGAGAAGCAGCTGTCTTCTCCAGAGTTTGTGCAGCAGATGAGAGATCAAGTGGATTTGATTCGCCAGAGAATGAAAGCTGCACAAGATCGCCAAGCAAGTTATGCGAATAAAAGCGGATGGCAAGACTCGTTGTCTTTCGTTGAGTTTTCCTACAATAACAGCTATCGGGTCATGATTGGGATGGCACCATTTGAAGCTTTGTATGGCAGGAAGTGTAGATCGCCGATATGTTGGGAAGAAGTGGAGGAGAAGCAGCTGTCTTCTCCAGAGTTTGTGCAGCAGATGAGAGATCAAGTGGATTTGATTCGCCAGAGAATGAAAGCTGCACAAGATCGCCAAGCAAGTTATGCGAATAAAAGCGTAGGCCTTTAGAATTTGAGGTTGGTGATCTATTTTTCCTTAAGGTTTCTCTTTTCCGCAGTGTTATGAGATTTGGTCTCAAGGGATAGTTAGCTCCTCGTTATGTTGGTCCTTATGAGATAGCTGAGAGGGTTGGCCCTTTGGCATATCGTTTGTTGTTGCCACCAGATTTGTCTTCCTTACATGATGTGTTTCATGTTTTGATGTTGAGGAAGTATGAGTCAGATCCCTCACATGTGTTGAGAACTGACGAGGTAGAGTTAGATCGGACTTTGAGCTATGTGGAATATGTTAGAGTAGATGCCCAACTAGCCAACTTGTGGCGTGTGGATTTTATAGACTCTTGTATATGACAATCTTTATTTATGAAATACGCATTTATTTATGGCATTCTTTATTTTCATTATGTTATAATGTTAACAATTATGTTGGATAAAGACCTAGAATGCACCATAGTGTATGTTAGATGTGATAGTGGATATGATGGCTATCATGAAACACATATAATAGTCACTGTGTATTCTGAATTCGTTCCTAGTCGATTGGGCCGTCAAAATGAGGATAAGGCCGCCGGAGCTTGAGACTAGCATCTGCGATGTGAAGTACCATGTTTCATTGGTAGGGAACATTGTGATGCTCTGAGCATGCAGATGGATAGTCACCTGGTGATTTATCGAACTACCCTCGTTCGGACTTTCCAAGTGGTTACCATTTGTCGAGTGGATAAGCCCGAGGTCTTGGTTGTATTGATTAGTCATCACTACTCGAAACATCATTGAGACTCTACATGATAGGCGCCTCACTTTGACCCGTTTACAGACTCACTTGGGGTCATTAGGTGGCGGGATTGTGTGAGGTCCCGATGCATGTATGAGTCGATGCTTCGTTGTCGAGGATTCACCGCTCGCTTTCATGCGTGGATATCCTATGCTATCTGAGGAGATAATAGTGTAATAAATCTCTGACCAGAGTACTGGATGTGTTTTAGGTAAATGGGATTGCCTAGTAACACTCGCGATGTCACTATATGATCTCCAAGATGTATGCACAGCTATCGGATCTTTAGCGACTCTCGATTTACCAATGATCGTTGATCTGATCGGGATATATGTGTTGAAAGGACCGTACTGTACGCTAACCACGACCAACTGGTTCTTGCATGCACTATCAGTGATACCTAGGGGATCATGGGGCGATGTTGCTAGGCGCTTTACCATGATCCGATGGGCAAGTCCGAAATTGTGATTTCGGAGTCACAATGGTTGTGGGCCCACGGCTAGCCGTATCCCTGAACCATTGAGGGTCACACAAGTACTGGATTCATGATTCCCGAATGTATTTAGCAAAGGAAGAGGATTTTAGGGAGTGCGACTCCCTAAAAGTCAACAGGGGTCAAATTTCGATTTCCCAAAATTTGAGGGGCTAAACTGTAATTTTGGTCTAGGTGATCTGAAAAATTGTTTTTTGCATCATAATATTCAGTTTTGGAAACTGAGTCGATCGATCCGATCTGATCGTCGATCGGAGTTATGATGAAACGCAATTATTTAATTGAACCGAATGATCATATGGACTTGGGCCTGACGGAAACTGAGTCGATCGATCCGATCTGATCGTCGATCGGAGTTATGATGAAACGCAATTATTTAATTGAACCGAATGATCATATGGACTTGGGCCTGACCCAAGTCCAATGGGCCGGTTCAAGCCCATCATAGGTCTATATGTTGATATGCCCTAGGGCTTTAATCATAACATTAGATCACACAACCCTAGCTCCCATATAGGCGCCGACCCCTCCTCCCTCTCTCGGCCGACCACCGTGCGCCGCCCACGCACCGCCGCGCTCCGCCGTCCGCCGCCTCTTGCCGTGATTGGACTTGTTCCGATCAGTTTTTCCAGGAGTTTCCATCCGTGCCAAATTCGTCAGGCCTTCTAGTGCATGCTGACGGATGAATCGTGTTTCCCATCATGGACCTGATTAGACTATCTACCGCCGCCTACCTTTTGAAGTGCCGGTTTCCCTGTGAAACTGGTCAGAGCCAGGCGCCTAGACACCAGCAAGGTAACAATCGATAAACGCCCTATGAATGGTTTATTGATTAGTTTTAATGTATTGAATGTATCTCGGGGCAAAACTTTTAACTTCCGCTATGCCCCCGGAAAACGGGATCCGGATCCGCCATTGTCGCCAACAGTGGTATCAGAGCACATGCTCGGATCCTTCAATACATATTACTGCCTGAATTGCATAGATCTCGAATTTTTGAAATCAAAACAAAAATAAATTGTTGCAGGCTGTCGGCCGCCGCCGTTTGCGGCGGCGACCACCACCGCGCGCGCGATGGCGCGCACAACCGCACGCCGGCCTGTGCAACATGTTTCGCAAAGGCCGGCCACCGTGCGCTGGTGTAGCGCATGGTGATGGGCAGGCCGTGCCATGCATGGCGCGGCCTTGAATTAGATTGATTGCATGTTTGGGATGATCGAGAGTCGTGCCCAATGTGTTAGGTGTATGCTATAGGTTTTGTGATTTTGGTTGTATATATATTGTTGATATCATTAAAGTGGGTCTGTTTGTGACCCGTTCCCACCCCTACAAATTTGTATCCCAATGTGTCATGGAAATTTAAATGTAAATTACTAGATTTAGTGGGAGGACAATTGAAGACGGTGGACATGACGATCAAAGATATTGAAGACCGAAGATCTGTAAAACCGGAAGCAATTGTAATAGGATTGCATTGCATATTGCATTTCACCTAGGACTGGACCCAGGTCCATGATTGGCAACCACGGACCGCATAGCTCTCGCGATCGATCATCCCAAAGTTTATTTATATATTCGATATATGTTGAATCCGTATGTTTTAAATTATGATTTAAAATAATTGTTGAGACCAAATTTTCAAAAATAAAATCCCTCGTTTTAAATACGATTTAAAACTAATATCAAGATTAAAAGTTTATTCGATAAACTAAGGGAATTTAAATCTGATTAAATTATCCCTACCTTCCATCAACAATGGGTGTACGCCGATGCTACCCGCATACATGTCCCGACTCATATTATTGATGGGGTTATGTATGCCGGAAAGCTGTACACGTCATTGACACTCGTTGTGAGTCGATTGGAACTCCCTTTAACGTTGGCTCATATTATTGGGGACGTTAAGGGGAGCGTCCTTCACGACTCAACATTGATGGGTCATCTTGACATGTGATAGTAATCGGCGTCATATTATTGGGCCCTTACTGGACGTGAGGTAAATACATGGAGGTTGCACCGGTTGCAATTGGGCCCTACCTTTTGGGGGTCATGGTTGGCTGATATTATTCGGGACCATGATCGCTCGATTGGACTCTGTGTACCCACTAAAGAAACTTGATTTCCCGATTTCATTAGAGGGTGGTGAAATCGTTAAAATAGTGGGAGGATAATTCATAAAACTAAATGACCTCGTTTTATGTCTTAGCGTTTTTCATATATAGTTAGTAATGCATGTCTATTTTTTTTCAGTATAAACTGCTTTAGATGTCTTCGATCAAAACCCACTCGCTGCTATACTGGATAGCAACCATGATCGCTCGATTGGACTCTGTGTACCCACTAAAGAAACTTGATTTCCCGATTTCATTAGAGGGTGGTGAAATCGTTAAAATAGTGGGAGGATAATTCATAAAACTAAATGACCTCGTTTTATGTCTTAGCGTTTTTCATATATAGTTAGTAATGCATGTCTATTTTTTTTTCAGTATAAACTGCTTTAGAATGTCTTCGATCAAAAACCCACTCGCTGCTATACTGGATAGCAACAAGTTCACCGGTCTGAACTACCAAGACTGGCTTCGAAACCTCGACATTGTGTTGGCTTCGGAGAAACTTCTCTATACGATAGAGAAGAGCCCTCTGAAGGAAGCCCCTACCGATATCTGGCATCGATGTCCAACGAAATGCAACGGCGCTTTGAGAAGACGAAGTATGCTGCTGACATACTCTTTCATCTCAAGGAACTGTATGGGGAGAACTCTCGACATGAGAGGTTCACCGCTGTCAAGGAGCTTATGACGAGCCGCATGCACGAAGGGACTTCGGTCCACGAGCATGGGGTTCGTATGATTGGGCTCGTTGAAAAGCTGGCGGGCCTTGATATCACACTTCCACATGAGCTGTCTGTGGATGTACTTCTCCTCTCACTACCCGCTGCATTCGACCCCTTGGTCAACTTCGACATGAACAAGCTGGCAGCCACCCTCGAAGAGGTGGTTAACATGATGGTCATGTTCGAGGGGACCATAAAGAAGGACAAGCCCGTCCTCCTTATGGGCTCTTCTTCCTCTGCAAAGAAGGACCCAAACGCAAGGGTAAGAAGCGTTCTGTCCTTGCGAAGGAGGAAAAGCCCACTAAGAAGCCCAAGGCAAAGACTTCCAAGCCAAACAAGACCGAGGATATTTTCCACCACTGCCACAAGCCTAGGCATTGGAGGAGGAACTGCAAGGAGTACCTCGAGCAGTTGCGAACTGCAAAAGGTATGTTCTATATCGAAATAAATATGTATCTTAATTCGACTTCTTGGATACTTGATACCGGATGTGGATCTCACATCTGCAATGATTTGCAGGTGATGACAAGAAGCCGACGTCTTAGAGAGGGTGAGACCCACTTGAGGCTGGGAAATGGAGCAAGAGTTGCTGCAGTAGCTATAGGAGATGTTTATTTATTTCTATCTTCAGATTTTAAGTTGTTATTGCGAAATGTTTTATTTGTTCCCGAATTAATTAAGAACATCATTTCTGTTTCTATGCTTGATAGTGATGGATATTCTTGTGTTTTTGCTCATTCGATTTGCAATATATATACAAGAATGAATGTTTAATTGGAATTGGGACACGCGAAAACGATTTGTACACCTTAAAATTGAAACAAGTTCCAACTCGCGACGTCGAAACACATACAACAACAACTAAAAGGAAATACGATAGCTTAAACCCAGCACGACTTTGGCACGCTAGGCTAGGTCATATTTCTCTAAGAAGGATGAACAAGTTAGTTAGGAGTGACATGTTTGATTTGTCAGACATTAACTCCCTACCGACTTGTGAGTCTTGTCTCAAAGGAAAGATGACTAAACAACCCTTCAAGGGCAAGCCTGAACGTGCTCAAGGACTATTGGATTTGATCCATACTAATGTATGTGGCCCACTTAGCATTGGTATTAAGTACGGTCACTCATACTTCATCACCTTTACCGATGATTACTCTAGGTATGGGTACTTGTACTTAATGAAGCACAAGTCTGAATCTTTTGAAAGGTTCAAAGAATTCAAGACTGAAGTAGAAAATCAATTAGGCAAAAGTATTAAAGCACTTCGATCCGATCGAGGTGGTGAATACTTGAGTGCTGAATTTCAAGACTATCTAAGAGAGAATGGGATTCTCTCGCAGTGGACCCCTCCGGCCACACCACAGCTCAATGGTGTAGCGGAGTGTCGTAATCGAACCCTGATGGACATGGTTCGATCTATGATGAGCTTCCTACCTCGTTTTGGGGCTATGCGCTCGAAACGGCGGTAATGTTGTTGAAAAATGTCCACACCAAGGTAGTGGATAAGACTCCATATGAGATATGGATGGGTAAACCACCCAAATACTCATACATGAGGATTTGGGGATGTTATGCTTACGTGAAGCAGACAGTGGGGGATAAGCTAGATACTAGATCCATCTTATGCTACTTCATTGGGTATCCAAAGAATTCTATTGGATACTACTTCTACTATCCAAACGAAACAAAAGTGTTTGTTTCTAGGAATGTCACCTTTATGGAAAGGGAGTTTCTACTTGAAGAAAAGGCAAGATAGTAGAACTCGAAGAGGTTCGAGAACCATCTGAAGTACCAAGTGAGTCTCCCGCACCTCCAGAGCCAGTACCAGAAATGGTCGAACCTAGGAGATCCGAAAGGGTCCCTAGGGCTCCTGAAAGATATGGTTTCCTTCTTGAATATGATCAGGCTGATCAAGTTGTTGGATGTGATCCAAGGACTTTCAAGGAGGCAATTTCCGATGCTGATTCTAATTTGTGGCTTGAAGCAATGCAGTCTGAGATTGACTCGATGCATGCGAAGCAAGTTTGGACTCTTGTTAATCCTCCCGAAGGAATTGTTCCTATCGGGTGTAAGTGGATATACAAGAGAAAACTTGGGCCTGATGGTAAGGTACTGACCTACAAGGCACGACTGGTCGCGAAAGGTTACACTCAAAGACAAGGTGTTGACTATGATGAAACCTTTTCACCAGTCGCAATGTTCAAGTCAATTATAATCTTACTTGCCATAGCCGCATGGTACGACTATGAGATATGGCAAATGGATGTGAAAACTGCGTTCCTTAATGGAAACATTAAGGAAGAGATCTAATGACGCAGCCTGAGGGTTTCACATATGTAGGAAGTGAGAATAAGGTATGCAAACTTCAGAGATCGATCTACGGTCTCAAACAAGCATCGAGGAGTTGTAACCTGAGATTCGATGAAACAATTAAGGAATTTGGTTTCATCAAGAATCCCGAGGAGCCATGTGTGTATAAGAAGGTAGTTAAAAGCGCTGTGACTTTCCTTGTACTTTATGTTGATGACATTCTACTCATTGGGAATGATGTAGGAAATGGAGTTGGTCCAGTCCCGGTGTACTGTGACAACACGGGTGCCGTTGCCCAAGCAAAGGAGCCTAGGTCTCACCAAAGATCCAAACATATACTGAGAAAATACCACATAATCCGGGATATTGTGGCTAGAGGTGATATAGCAGTTGAGAGAGTCGCCTCTGCAGACAACATTGCTGATCCACTTACGAAGCCCTTGCCAGGACCGTTGTTTGAAAAACATCGAGAAACAATGGGACTGCGTCTGATGAGTAGTTGGCTATAGGGCAAGTGGGAGATTGTTAGAGTAGATGCCCAACTAGCCAACTTATGACGTATGGGTTTTATAGACTCTTGTATTGTTAGAGTAGATGCCCAACTAGCCAACTTGTGGCGTGTGGGTTTATAGACTCTTGTATATACAATCTTTATATATGATATTCGCATTTACTTATATGGCATTCTTTACTTTCATTGTGTTGTATGATGATTAACAATTGCGTTGAGTAAAGACCTAGAATACACTAAAGTGTATGTTAGATGTGATAGTGGGTATGACGGCTATCATGAAACACATCTAATGAGACTAGTATCTGCGATGCGAAGTACCACGTTTCATTGGTAGGGAACATTGTGATGTTCTGAGCATGCAGATAGATAGTGACCTGGTGATCTATCGAACTACCGTCGTTTGGACTTTTCAAGTGGTTACCATTTGTCGAGTGGATAAGTCCGAGGTCTTGGTTGTACTGATTAGTCCTCACGACTCGAAACGTCATTGAGACTCTACATGATAGGCGTCTCACTTTGACCCGTTTGCCGACTCTCTTGGGGTCATAAGGCGTCGGGATTGGGTGAGACCCCGATGCATGTAGGAGTCGATGCATCGTTGTCGAGGATTCACCGCTCGCAGACATGCGTGGATATCCTATGCTATCTGAGGAGATAATAGTGTATAAATCTCTGGCCAGAGTACTAGAAGTGTTTTAGGTAAATGTGTTTACCTAGTTACACTCGCGATGTCACTATTCGATCTCCAAGATGTACGCATAGCTATCGGATCTTTAGCGACTCTCGATTTACCAATGGTCGTTGATCTGATCGGGATATATGGATTGAAAGGACCGTACTGTACGCTAACCACGACCAACTGGTTCTTGCAGGCACTATCAGTGATACCTAGGGGATCATGGGGCGATGTTGCAAGATGCTCTTACCATGATCCGATGGGCAAGTCCGGAATTATGATTCCGGAACCACAATGGTTGTGGGCCCACGGCTAGCTGTATCCTTGAACCATTGAGGGTCACACAAGTACTGGATTCGAGATTCCCGCACGGATACTCAGCTCAATGTGTTGAGCATACGAAGAGGATTTGGGGAGTGCGACTTCCTAAAAGTCAACAGGGGTCAAATCGTGATTTCCCGCTGTTGAGGGGCAAAACGGTCATTTTGCACTGGGGTTCTGAAAAATTGTTTTTCAGATCATAGTATTCAGTTTTGGAAACTGAGTCGATCCGTCCGATCTGATCGGCGATCGGAGTTACGATGAAATCTCGGTGATGGGGATGAACCGAATGTTCATCCGTTGGATCCGGGCCCGTTGGGTCGGATCCAAATCCATCACTAAGTCTATTTAATATAGACTTAGGAGACTTAATCAAAACACTTGAAACTCTTAACCCTAAATCTAGAGCCAAAAACCGACGCCTTCCCTTCTCTCAAAAGACGCCGCCGCCGCCGCCGCCGTTCGCCGGAAGTTGTTCCGGCCAATCTTTCAAGGACAGTCCGTCCGCGCCGATCTCAACAGGCCTTCTAGTGCAGGCTGACTGCATGTTATTTAGATTATCTGTATGATTGGGATGATCGAGAGCCGTGCCCAAATTTGTTAGGTGTATGCGATAGGTTTTTGTGATTCGGTTTGTAAATATTTTGATTATCATTTAAAGTGGGCCTGTTTGTGGCCCGTTCCCACCCCTTGATAAATGTATCCCTTGTATGTCATTGTAAATTTAAATGTAAAATTACTAGATTTAGTGGTAGGACATCCGAAGATGGTGGACAATGACGATCAAGATATTGAAGACCGAAGATCTGTAAAACCAGAAGCTTTGTAATAGGATTGCATTGCATATTGCATTACCCCTAGGATTGGACCCAGGTCCGTGACTGGCAACCACGGACCGCATAGCTCTCGCGATCGATCATCCCAATGTTTCTTTATATATGTTGATATATAGTTAATTGAATCAGCAAGTTGCATGATTTAAATTTGATTTAAAAAAATGCATGAGACCAAATTTTCAAAAATAAAATCCCTCGTTTTAAATATGATTTAAAACTTATATCAAGATAAAAATGTTTATTCGATAAACTAAAGGGTATTTAAAATTGTTTAAATTTCCCTACCTTCCATCAACAATGGGTGTACGTCGATGCTACCCGTATACATGGCCCGGCTCATATTATTGAGGGGGTCATGTATGTCGGAAAGCTGTCCACGCCATTGACAATTGTTGTGAGTCGGTGGGAACTCCCTTTAACGTTGGCTCATATTATTGGGGACGTTAAGGGGTAGTGTTTGAAGGGACCATAAAGAAGGACAAACCCGTCCTCCTCATGGGCTCTTCTTCCTCTGCGAAGAAGGGGCCCAGACGCAAGAGCAAGAAGCGTTCTGCTCCTGCGAAGGAGGAAAAGTCCATCAAGAAGCCAAAGGCAAAGGCTTCCAAACCAAACAAGCATGAGGTTGTTTGCCACCACTGCCACAAGGCTGGGCATTAAAGGAGGAACTGCAAGGAGTACCTCAAGCAGTTGCGAACTACGAAAGGTATGTTCTATATTGAAATAAATATGTCTCTAAATTAGACTTCTTGGGTACTTGATACCGGATGTGGATCTCATATCTGCAATGATTTGTAGGTGATGACAAGAAGCCGACGTCTTAGAGAGGGTGAGACCCACATGAGGCTTGGCAATGGAGCAAGGGTTGCTGCTATAGCTATAGGAGATGTTTATTTATTTCTGTCTTCTGATTTTAAGTTGTTGCTGAGAAACGTTTTATTTGTTCCCGAATTAATAAAGGACATTATTTCTGTTTCTATGCTTGATAGTGATGGATATTCTTGTATGTTTGCTAATTCGATTTGCAATATTTACAAGAATGAATGTTTGATTGGAATTGGGGAACGCGAAAACGATTTATACACCTTAAAATTAAAAGATGTTACAACTCGCGATGTCGAAGCACATACAACAACGATTAAACGGAAACATGATAACTTGAACCCAGCACAACTTTGGCACGCTAGGCTAGGTCACATTTCTCTAAGTAGGATGAACAAGTTAGTTAGGAGTGACATGTTTGATATTTCAGACATTAACTCCCTACCGACTTGTGAATCTTGTCTTAAGGGAAAGATGACCAAGCAACCCTTCAAGGACAAGGGTGAGCGTGCTCAAGGCCTATTGGATTTGATCCATACTGATGTGTGCGGCCCGTTTAGTATTGGTACTAAATATGGTCACACATACTTCATCACCTTTACCGACGATTACTCAAGGTATGGGTACTTGTACTTGATGAAGTACAAGTCTGAATCTTTTGAAAGGTTCAAGGAATTCAAGGCTGAAGTAGAAAATCAGTTAGGCAAAAGTATTAAGGCACTTCGATCTGATCGAGGTGGTGAATACTTGAGTGCTGAATTTCAGGACTATCTGAAAGAGAATGGGATTCTCTCACAGTGGACCCCTCCGGCCACACCACAGCTCAATGGTGTAGCGGAGCGTCGTAATTGGACCTTGTTGGACATGGTTCGATCTATGATGAGCTTCACTGAACTTCCTACCTCGTTTTGGGGCTATGCGCTCGAAACGGCGGTAATGTTGTTAAACAATGTCCACACCAAGGCAGTGGATAAGACTCCATATGAGATATGGATGGGCAAACTACCCAAGTACTCATACATGAGGATTTGAGGATGTCCTGCTTACGTGAATCAGACAGTGGGAGATAAGCTGGATACGAGATCCATCTTATGCTACTTCATTGGGTATCCAAAGAATTCCATTGGATACTACTTCTACTATCCGAGCGAAACAAAAGTGTTTGTTTCAAGGAATGCCACCTTTATGGAAAGGGAATTTCTACTTGATAGAAGGGCAAAATAGTAGAACTCTAAGAGGTTCGAGATCCAATCGAAGTACTAGGTGAGTCTCCTGCACCTACAAAGCCAATACCAGAAATGGTCGCACCTAGGAGATCCGAAAGGGTTCCTAGGGCTCCTGAGAGATATGGTTTTCTCCTTGAAGATGATCAAGGTGATCAAGTTGTTTGATCTGATCCAAGAACTTTCAAGAGGCAATTTCCGATGCTGATTCTAATTTGTGGCTTAAAGCAATGCAGTCTGAGTTTGACTCAATGCATGCTAACCAAGTTTGGACTCTTGTTAATCCTCCCGAAGGAATTGTTCCTATTGGGTGTAAATGAGTATACAAGAGGAAACTTGGGCCTGATGGCAAGGTAATGACCTACAAGGCACGACTAGTCGCGAAAGGTTACACTCAAAGGCAAGGTGTGGACTATGATGAAACCTTCTCGCCAGTCGCAATGTTCAAGTCGATTAGAATCTTGTTAGCCATAGCCGCATGGTACGACTATGAGATATGGCAAATGGATGTGAAAACTGCGTTCCTTAATGGAAACATTAAGGAAGAGATCTATATGACGTAGCCTGAGGGTTTCACATCTGTTGGAAGCGAGCATAAGGTATGCAAGCTTCAGAGATCGATCTACGGTCTCAAATAAGCATCGCAAAGTTGGAACCTGAGATTCGATGAAACATTTAAGGAATTTGGTTTCATCAAGAATCCCGAGGAGCCATGTGTATACAAGAAGGTAGTTAAAAGCGCTGTGACATTCCTCGTACTTTATGTTGATGACATTCTACTCATTGGGAATGATGTAGGAATGCTGCAGTCAACTAAAGTATGGTTGTCTAGTAGATTTTCGATGATGGACATGGGTGAAGCATCCTATATTCTTGGAATACAGATCTATCGGGATAGATCTAAACGGATGCTCGGACTCACCCAAGCTACCTGCATCGATACCATACTTAAGAGGTTCTCTATGGAAGAGTCCAAGAGAGGACACCTACCTATGTGCCACGGGGTCACTCTATCTAAGTCTATGTGTCCAAAGACTGATGAGGATATAGAGAGTATGACACGTGTGCCATATGCCTCGGCAATAGGTAGTATTATGTATGACATGATCTCCACTAGACCGGATGTCGCATATGCTCTAAGTGTCATGAGCCGCTACCAGGCCAACCCCGGCCAAATGCATTGGAAGGCTGTGAAGGATATTCTTAAGTACTTGCGAAGGACTAAGAATATGTTCATGGTCTATGGGGGTGGTGAACTGAAATTGGAAGGCTATACTGATTCTAGCTTCCAGTGTGACGTAGATGATTCGAAGTCAACCTCTGGATTTGTATGGAAGGCTGTGAAGGATATTCTTAAGTACTTGCGAAGGACTAAGAATATGTCATGGTCTATGGGGGTGGTGAACTGAAACTGGAAGGCTACACTGATTCTAGCTTCTAGTGTGACGTGGATGATTCGAAATCAACCTCTGGGTTTGTATTCATGCTCAATGGTGGTGCTGTCTCTTGGAAAAGTTCCAAGCAAGACACCATTGCGGATTCAACCACTGATGCTGAGTACATTGCAGCATCAGCTGCTGCTAAGGAGTCCGTTTGGATAAGGAATTTCGTCCAAGAGTTGGGCGTCATTCCTGATGGAGTTGGTCCAGTCCCGGTGTACTGTGACAACACGGGTGCCGTTGCGCAAGCAAAGGATCCCAGGTCTCACCAAAGACATACTGAGGAAATACCACATAATCCGGGATATTGTGGCTAGAGGTGACATAGCAGTTGAGAGAGTCACCTCTGCGGACAAAGTTGCTGATCCACTTACAAAGCCCTTGCCTGGACCGTTGTTTGAAAAACATCGCGAAACAATGGGACTGCGTCTGATGAGTAGTTGGCTTTAGTGCAAGTGGGAGATTGTTAGAGTAGATGCCCAACTAGCCAACTTGTGGCGTGTGGGTTTATAGACTCTTGTATATGACAATCTTTATATATGATATTCGCATTTACTTATATGGCATTCTTTACTTTCATTGTGTTGTATGATGATTAACAATTGCGTTGAGTAAAGACCTAGAATACACTAAAGTGTATGTTAGATGTGATAGTGGGTATGACGGCTATCATGAAACACATCTAATAGTCACTGTGTATTCTGAACATGTTCCTAGTCGATTGGGCCGTCAAAATGAGGATAAGGCCGCCCGAGCTAGAGACTAGTATCTGCGATGCGAAATACCACGTTTCATTGGTAGGGAACATTGTGATGTTCTGAGCATGCAGATAGATAGTGACCTGGTGATCTATCGAACTACCCTCGTTTGGACTTTCCAAGTGGTTACCATTTGTCGAGTGGATAAGTCCGAGGTCTTGGTTGTACTGATTAGTCCTCACGACTCGAAACGTCATTGAGACTCTACATGATAGGCGTCTCACTTTGACCCGTTTTCCGACTCTCTTGGGGTCATAAGGCGTCGGGATTGGGTGAGACCCCGATGCATGTAGGAGTCGATGCATCGTTGTCGAGGATTCACCGCTCGCAGACATGCGTGGATATCCTATGCTATCTGAGGAGATAATAGTGTATAAATCTCTGGCCAGAGTACTAGAAGTGTTTTAGGTAAATGTGTTTACCTAGTTACACTCGCGATGTCACTATTCGATCTCCAAGATGTACGCATAGCTATCGGATCTTTAACGACTCTCGATTTACCAATGGTCGTTGATCTGATCGGGATATATGGATTGAAAGGACCGTACTGTACGCTAACCACGACCAACTTGTTCTTGCAGGCACTATCAGTGATACATAGGGGATCATGGGGCGATGTTGCTAGACGCTCTTACCATGATCCGATGGGCAAGTCCGGAATTGTGATTCCGGAACCATAATGGTTGTGGGCCCACGGCTAGCTGTATCCCTGAACCATTGAGGGTCACACAAGTACTGGATTCGAGATTCCCGCACGGATACTCAGCTCAATGTGTTGAGCATACGAAGAGGATTTTGGGGAGTGCGACTTCCTAAAAGTCAACAGGGGTCAAATCGTGATTTCCCGCTGTTGAGGGGCAAAACGGTCATTTTGCACTGGGGTTCTGAAAAATGGTTTTTCAGATCATAGTATTCAGTTTTGGAAACTGAATCGATCGGTCCGATCTGATCGGCGATCAGAGTTACGATCGGTCCGATCTGATCGTCGATCGGAGTTATGATGAAACCGCAATGATTTAATTGAACCGAATGTTCATATGGACTTGGGCCTGACCCAAGTCCAATGGGCCGGTTCAAGCCCATCATAGGTCTATATGTTGATATGACCTAGGGCTTTAATCATAACATTAGATAACACAACCCTAGCTCCCATATAGGCGCCGCCCCCTCCTCCCTCTCTCGGCCGACCGTCGTGCGCCTCCCACGCGCCGCCGCGCTCCGCTGTCCGCCGCCTCTTGCCGTGATCGGACTTGTTCGATTAATTTTTCGAGGAGTTTCCTTCCGTGCCAAATTCGTCAGGCCTTCTAGTGCAGGCTGACGGAGGAATCGCGTTTCCAGTCGTGGACCTGATTAGACGATCTACCACCGCCTACCTTTTGAAGTGCCGATTTCCCTGTGAAACTGGTCGGAGGCAGGTGCCTAGACGCCAGCAAGGTAACAATCGATAAACGCCCTATGAATGGTTTATTGATTAGTTTTAATGTATTGAACGTATCTCGGGGCAAAACTTTTAACTTCCGCTGCGGCCCCGAGAAACGGGATCCGGATCCACCATTGTCGCCAACAGAATATCCCTTGCAGATCTTGGATAGAAAAAGAGAAATAGTTGAGGAACAAGACCCTTCATTTGGTGATGGTTCAGTGGAGAAAGCATGGTAGGTAAGAAGCTACTTGGGAACTGGAAGAGAAGATGCAGCGTGAGTGGCCGCATATTTCTGTGAGCTTAGTATCATATTTCAGTAGCTAGTTTGTTCCTTGTTTTTCCAGTGGTTGCTGGTGGTTGTTTCCCCAGTTATCTTGAACTCTTGATCTTGAGCTGTATGATTTTGAGGACGAAATCCTGTTTTAGTGGGGGAGAGATGTGAGACCCGAAAAGCTGATGAGATTAATTGAGTTAATTAATCGGGTTTTATTGAGATCAGCTTTGCGTCGATGTGCTTGAAGAAGTTATCAGGTTTTGTTTTAGTCCTTGGAACAAGTCTGGAGAGTTAGAGTTTTGGCTTGAGATCTGTTCAGAAGTTAGAGTGGGTCATCGTTGAATGCTAGCGTTCAGCAGTGGTGACGTGAGCAGTTGTCGCTGGTTTGTTGGTTTCCAGTTTTGAGGAGAAGTCTGATGTCGTGGGCATTCAGATGTCTCCTAGTGTGTTTTTAGTAGCGGTTGTTGGTACGTCGTCGTTTGGATTAGTTGGAACGACAGTGTTTTGTATTAGCGGTAGAGACTCAGCTGTGAGTTGCGTTAGATTTCAGCTGTGTGAGAGATCTGATGTTGCGTTGCTCTCAGATGTTGGTTAGTTGTTCAACAGTGAGTAGCGGGTGACTTGTTCAGCTGCGACAGTAACTCTTTGCGACGTCGTTTGGTTTACGTGATCGCTGTTTTGACGTAGAGTGAGATCTGTTGCGAGATCTGGGTGCGAGCGGGAATATCAGCTGTGATAGCTTAAGTTGTCGGTGGATCTGTTCCCAGTTTCTGTCAGCAGTGAGATTTAAATAGGGAGCTTGGTCTTGTTCTCTATTATTGTTTCCTGACACTTAGAATATTTCTCGATAGCAAACTCTATCGCAATACCCACTATTTACCGAACCTTATCTTCTTCGATTGCCGATGGTAGACAGCTCCGATTGAAGTAAGAGTGGTAGCGTTGGACTCCTCTTGCTGAGACGCTTCATTTGGATATAGCTTTCGGACGTTTTCTTGAAGCTAGTGAGGTGCACGAAGACATCTCCCTTCTGTAGTTTGTTAGCATACCGTCCTAGCTTGTTGGGGTGTGAGATCTGCGTTGCTCGGACCCAGTTTGTAGTAATTGTTGCACAGGAGATTAGAGGTACGGATGTGAGCTTGGTTACAACGTTGAATTAGGCATGGATATTATGTGATGTTGTGTATGCTTCCGTGCTGTTACCTGCTTGCTTGTATTATGTTGATAATCGCAAGCTGTTCATTGCATACGCATTGTTCATGTGCATTCAGATCCTGTTGAGCTTGCCTTGTTGTTGTTGATCTCTGTGCGTACCAGGATGTTGTTGAGGCTGAGCGGGTAGGTCCCGTACCTCATCTCCCTGCTGGGATCTGTTAGCCACTATGAGCGGAGTGGGTAGCTCCCACATCTCATGAGTTGGGCAACAGAGGGTTGAGTCATGTTGTGCATCTGGTACCGTGTGTTGAGACGAGCGAGTAGCTCCCATATACTCACACACCCCGTGGCCACTGTCGTACTGTTGTTCAGTTGATCCTTTGTTGATGTTGGGCAGTTCCTTGAGATCCTTTGGCTCCATAATTTTTGGTTGTAGTCTTGCTCTCATGCATAGCACTTGAATTTTATCTGTTGCCATTTAACTGCTGTTTTTCAGTTGCTCTCCGTACTGGGGTTTGACCCCATGTCCCTCTGGGGCTTGGTATTGTTTTCCTGTATGTGTTTTCAGGTTACCATGGTTACTCTGCTGGTCGTGGAGTAGACACAACTGGTGGTGTCCCAGGAGGTGGTTAGAGTGTCCCAGTTAGCGTATAGCATATTATGTATCAGTACTGTTAGCCGGGGGTTGTCTTGTGCTTTGTAGTTGTGGTTGTACGGTACTGATTATGTGTTTTAATGTTGTACTGTTGTACTAAATTGTGTTGTTAAACTGTGATATTTTAAGTATTGTTGTATTTTAAATTATATGTTTTAATCGTCAGGACAGAGAAAAATTTAAGCCACTTTTGTATGCTTCCGCTATTGTTCTGCGTGGTTTAACTCTGTATTGTTCACGAGGCCTGACATATATGAGGTCCTTGTTGGGGATCCGGATCCGCCCCCCGGTCAGGCAGCGGAAGAACAAGAATTTATAGAACCGGGAGGCGATCAATACGAAAAATCAATCTACATTCTACGACATTCATAGGATGTTTTGCGTGTTACCTCGCTGGCACTTGTGCCTGGCTCCAACCGGTGTTTCAAGAACCCGGCTCTTCTCGGTAGATTGCGGTAGATACGCCAATCCGGTCCACGACCAGATCCGAGACTCCTTCGTCAGACTGCACTAGAAGTCCTGACGAGATCAGCACGAACGGATTCTCCTCGAAAAACTAGGCCGGAACAAATTCCGGCGAAGTTCGTCAGGCTAGAAGCCCTGACGAGATCAGCACGAACGGATTCTCCACGAAAAACTAGGCCGGAACAAATTCCGGCGAAGTTGGCGGCGCGGCGGACCATTGGTAAATCGAGAGTCGCTAGAGATCCGGTAGCTATGCATACATCTTGGAGATCGAATAGTGACATCGCGAGTGTAACTAGGTAAACACATTTACCTAAAACACTTCTAGTACTCTGGCCAGAGATTTGCACACGGTCGTGGTTAGTGTACAGTACGGTCCTTTCAATCCATATATCCCGATCATATCAACGACCATTGGTAAATCGAGAGTCGCTAGAGATCCGGTAGCTATGCATACATCTTGGAGATCGAATAGTGACATCGCGAGTGTAACTAGGTAAACACATTTACCTAAAACACTTCTAGTACTCTGGCCAGAGATTTGCACACTATTATCCCCTCAGATAGCATAGGATATCCACGCATGTCTGCGAGCGGTGAATCCTCGACAACGATGCATCGACTCCTACATGCATCGGGGTCTCACCCAATGTAATTCTTTGGATACCCAATGAAGTAGCATAAGATGGATCTCGTATCCAGCTTATCTCCCACTGTCTA
>KV008504.1:33136-48595 GCA_001598015.1 Dorcoceras hygrometricum
AGGTGTATAGGTCGACGGATCTGTATATTCCTTCACCATGAGCCATAGTGCTAGAGACTGATATCAGGAGTTTGATCAAACGAATTGGACCAAAATGTTTAAAGTGTTGTCATAATTTCAGAAGAGCGCAATTGTGATTTTAATCACAGCTCCAGAGAATGTTTAAAGAAAATGTTTTCAGAATTTGATTATGTTTTATGCTTTCAGAATTCTCAGATATATATATATATATTGCGCTTGTTTTATTCAAAGAGCATTCAGAATTCATTTATGTATTCAGCTTTCAGATTCCAGTTTCAGTATCAGTTTCTATTGCATGATTTTGCTATTCCAGATTTTACCTGCTGAGCCTTCGGCTCACTAGTTTTCATTGAGTGCAGGTAATGAGCTTATGTTTTATGCTTTCAGAATTCTCAGATATATATATATTGCGCTTGTTTATTCAAAGAGCATTCAGAATTCATTTATGTATTCAGCTTTCAGATTCCAGTTTCAGTATCAGTTTCTATTGCATGATTTTGCTATTCCAGATTTTACCTGCTGAGCCTTCGGCTCACTAGTTTTCATTGAGTGCAGGTAATGAGCAGTAGGGAGCTGGATGGAGAGTGGCTGGTTGGAAAGTGTTGTTTATCGTGGACATCTTTCGTTGTTTCTTTTGATTTAGATGTACAGAACTTTAGTTATGGTTTTGTATGTTAACAGATTTCTAGTTCCTCATTTTTGTAGAAATCTGTATGAACTTTTGGTGTAAAGATATATGCAAGTTCACTCGTATTTTTATCAGCTGGTATATCAGTTCCGCGTGTGTTATTTTATCAGCCAAGGATTTAGTTCCATGTTTTGTATACCCTTCCAGCTGATTTCCTTCACTTGTTATGAAAAGTGTTTATCAGATTTTAATTCTACTTCCGCTCACGTCATTGTTTCCTTGTTCCGCATTTCAGTAGCAATGAATTGTGTTTATTCGCAATTTAGTCCAGAATTTTAGTAACGAATTTTATGTTTATTAAGATTGAAATTTTTGGGTCTTTCAATTCGAACCCCAAATTTCTAAATTTCTTTTGAGAAAAGTCCGGTCGTTACACCCAGTGTCGTGTGTTGCTTGTGCTTGACTATGTGACTTATGTGTTGCTTATTGTTTGTGTTATGTGATTTCTATGATGTACTTGTTCTGTGCTACCTTATCCTGTTGAGTGTATTCGTAGATTCCGCCTTGACGTCGAGGTAGAGGTAGAGGGTAGTTTCAGGACGAATCTGGAGGTCAGAACGAGGATCAGCGTAGTTTCCCTTCCCGAGGTCGCGGTAGGCGAGTGGAGGATGAAGTCTATGACTTGACAACCAGTGTGGAGAGCATGGAGATTGTGATGGCTAGGTTCCAAAGGATGAGTCCCCAGATTTTCAACGGTGACGAGTCTAGCGAGGATGCAGATTCGTGGCTACGGCACATCATTGATTTGTTCGATCGTGTTCAGTACGATGATGTGCTTCGGTTGAGTTTGGCGACCTTCCAGCTGAGGAAGAGTGCGGAGCATTGGTGGCGTGGCGCTTCGAGGACGCTAGAGGAGACAGGTGTGGAGATTATTTGGGATAGTTTTTGCGTTGCCTTTCGGCAGGAGTACATCCCGGAGTCGTACGTGAACGCTCGTGAGCGAGAATTCGATCACTTAGAGCAGGGTACGATGTCTGTGCGAGAGTATGCCCGTAGGTTTTCTTCTTTGTTGGCGTATGTCCCGCATGTAGCTGGCAGAGAGAGGGCCAAGAGGACCAAGTTTCTGGAGGGTTTGAACGAAGAGTTGTATATTTTGGTTTTGTCGAGCAAACCAAAGAGCTATGCAGAGGCTGTGGATAGTGCAATCGATATCGAGGAAGGTCTACGGAGCCGGAGGTCGCGTTCTAGGCCTCAGGGTGCTCAGGGTGGTCGTCCCTCTATTCAGGGAGTGCAGTCTTCCCAGTCCGCCATCAACCCCAGCAGCAGCCACAGCAGCAGTTGGCCCAGCAGTCAGGACTTCAGAGGTTCCGACCTCGTGGTCATCAGTTTAAGAAGAAGTCTGGTTCTGGTTATTCTGGGTCTGGTAGCTCTAGTAGCAGTGGTTCTAGGGCAGAGTTTTGTGGCTTCTGTGGAGGCAAGCATCCGTCGACTCAGTGTGTTGGCGTGCCGGGCTCGTGTAACCTCTGTGGTCAGTATGGGCACTATGCGAGAGTGTGTCCGTCAGCTGGATCACATCAAGCCACAGCCCCACCTCAGGGTCGAGGAGGATCGTATAGGGGTCGTTCCCCTCAGTTTCCACAGCCTATGGTTGGAGAGACGCAGTTTAGGCCGTTCCAGTTGGCTGGTCCGTCGCTTTTCGGACAATCATCTCAGCAGCATTTCTCTGGACCCCAACATGCTCAAGTGAACGCTATTACTAAGGAGCAAGCGGAGGAGACGCCGAGCAGGGTGATTTCAGGTACATGCCTTGTTTTTTATTTTCCTGCACGAGTATTGTTTGACACTGGTGAGCTTGTGTTGATAGCAAATTTGTTTCGTTTGATGTTGTGGGATTTCGACTGCATAGTGGAAATGGACGTGTTGTCCAGCTATAGGGCCTCCGTGGATTGTTTCCATGGGATCGTGTGTTTTAGGCCTCAGTCCGGTGAGAAATGGAATTTCTACGGTGCTGATTGCAGTCGAAGATTCCACTGGTCTCTCCGATGGATATGTTCAGCTTGTTGTCGGCGGAGAACACTGGTTTTATGATTTACGCGTTGGATGCATCTTCTTCTTTGCATGTGCAGCTCAGCGACGTTCCAATGGTGCGTCATTTTCTTATCCGGAGGAGATTCCTTGTTTTCCTTCGAAGAGGGAGATTGACTTTAGCATTGAGTTGGTGCCAGGCACAGCTCCGATTTTGCGTGCACCATATCGTTTAGCGCCTGCCTAGTTGAGAGAGCTCAAGGTGCAACTGTATGATTTGCTGGAAAAAGGTTTTATCAGACCTAGCATGTCGCCGTGGGGAGCGCCTATCTTGTTTGTCAAGAAAAAGGATGGCACAATGAGAATGTGGATTGACTTCCGTCAGCTGAACAAAGTTACTGTTAAGAAATAAGTACCCGTTGCCGAGGATCGATGACTTGTTTGACCAGTTTCAAGGCTCTGATGTATATTCGAAGATCGATCTACGTTCATGGTACCATCAGTTGAGAGTTAGAGATCAAGATGTTGCAAAGACTGCTTTTCGTACTAGGTACGGGCACTTTGAGTTTCTGGTAATGCCTTTTGGATTGACCAATGCGCCTGCAGTCTTCATGGATTTGATGAACCGAGTCTTCCGAGAGTTTATAGATCGGTTTGTGATAGTGTTTATCGACGACATCTTGGTGTATTCGAAGACTACTTTGGAGCACAAGGAGCATTTGAGAGTTTTCCTTCAGACGTTGAGAGACTCACAGCTGTATGCCAAGTTCTCTAAGTGCGAGTTCTGGCTGGATCGTGTCGTGTTTCTGGGTCATGTGATTTCAGCGGATGACATTTCTGTGATCCCAGTAAGGTTGATGCTGTTTTGAACTGGGAGCGACCTAGGAATGTGTCTGAGGTTCGTAGTTTCTTGGGTCTGGCTGGCTATTACCGTCGTTTTAAAGAGCGTTTCTCTAGTATAGCCAGGCCGATGACTTAGTTGGCTCAGAAAGACAAGCGGTTCGTTTGGACTGAGCAATGCGAGAATGATTTTCAATTGCTCAAGGAGAAGTTGACTACTGCGCATGTGTTGGCTCTACCGTCTGGTTCAGGTGGTTATGTCGTTTGTTCTGATGCTTCGCACAATGGATTGGGCTGTGTGTTGATGCAGCATGGTCGAGTCATTGCGTATGCTTCCCGGCAGTTGAAACCGCATGAGACTCGTTATCCAGTTCATGATTTGGAGCTAGCAGTTGTGGTCTTTGCGTTGAAGATTTGACGCAACTATCTGTATGGAGAGCAGTTCGTGGTGTACTCGGACCACAAGAGTTTGCAGTATTTGTTTTCGCAGCCTGACTTAAATATAAGACAGTGTAGATGGATGGAGCTGCTTAAGGACTTTGATTGTGAGATCAAGTACCAGCCTGGGAAAGCAAACGTAGTGGCTGATGCGTTGAGCAGGAAGGCTCCGGAAAAGATGCTTGCGTCGCTGTATATTTCTAAGGACTGTGAGCATCTTAGCACTACTGGTTGGAGGTTTTACCCGGCTGAGGATTATGTGGTGGTTCCTTCTTTCCAAGTTGAGCCACAGATTATTTCGAGCATTAGAGCGGCTCAAAGGACAGATCCTTCCATCCACGAGTTTAAGTTGAAGGTCAGGGCTGGTAAGCTTGAGGACTATTCTGTTTCTTCCGATGGTTGTTTGTGTTTCCGTGGTCAGTTGGTTGTGCCCAATCTGATAGATCTTCGGGAGGAGATCCTTAGAGAAGCGCACTGCAGTAGATCATCCTAGTGCACGGAAGATGTACCATGCATTTAAGCCGCACTTCTGGTGGGCTGATTTGAAGAGTGACGTTGCTGGATTCGTTGCTTGTTGCTTGAACTGTCAGATGGTTAAGGCGGAAAGGATGAGACCTGGTGGTATGTTGCAGAGTTTGGAAGTGCCCCAATGGAATTGGGAGCACATAGCGATGGATTTTGTGACGCATTTGCCTCGTTCCAGCAGAGGTTGCGATGCTATTTGGGTCGTAATCGATAGATTGTCGAAGTCTGCACACTTTATTTCCTATGGAATGACGTTTTCGTTGATGAAAATGGCGAAACTGTACGTCGATTTTGTGGTTACATTGCACGATGTGCCTGTTTCGATCGTGTCTGACCGAGATCCAAGGTTTACTTCCAGGTTTTGGAAGAGTTTGCAAGCAGATTTGGGTACCAGATTGGCTATGAGTACAGCGTATCACCCCCAGACAGATGGCCAATCTGAGAGAACTATCCAGACGTTGGAGGATATGTTGAGAGCTGTTGTGATGGATTTTGGTTGTAGCTGGCAAGACGCGTTGTATTTAGTTGAGTTTTCCACAATAACAGCTATCAAGTGACGATTGACATGGCACCGTTTGAAGTTTTGTATGGCAGGAAGTGCAGATCGCCAGTATATTGGGAAGAAGTGGGGGAGAAGCAGCTGTCTGCCCCAGATTTTGTGCAGCAGATGAAGGATCATGTGGATATTATTCGACAGCGGATGAAAGCTGCCCAGGATCGCCAAGCCAGTTATGCGAATAGGAGGCGTCAACCTCTAGAGTTTCAGGTTGGTGATCAAGTATTCCTTAAAGTTTCTCCATTTCGCAGTGTTATGCGTTTTGGTCACAAGGGAAAGTTAGCCCCTCGTTATGTTTGTCCGTATGAGATTGTTGAGAGGATTGGCCCTTTGGCGTATCGGCTGTTGTTGCCACCAGAATTGTCTTCTCTACATCATATCTTTCATGTTTCTATGTTGAGGAAGTATGAGCCAGATCCGTCTCATGTATTGAGAACTGACGAGGTTGAGCTAGATCAGACATTGAGTTATGTAGAATATCCCTTGCATATCCTTGACAGAAAAGAGAAACAGTTGAGGAATAAAATAATTCCTTTAGTAATGGTGCAATGGAGCAAACATGGTAGGGAAGAAGCTACCTGGGAGCTGGAAGAGAAGATGCAGCGTGAGTGGCCGCATCGGTTTGAGTAGATGTTGTATCAGTTTCCAGTAGTTGGTTAGTTTTGGTTGCTCTTTTCCCTAGTTGTCGTTTGTTGTTTGCTCAGTTATCTTGAACTCTTGGTTGTGAGTTCAGTTGTTCCCAGAGTTTGATTTCGAGGACGAAATCGTGTTTTAGTGGGGGAGAGACGTGAGACCTGTGTTTTTGCAATCAGGTGTTGCTCGGGTTGAAACCAGCTGGTACTAGATGCGTGTGTTGAAGTCATCGAATTTGCCTAAGTGTTGGAATCAGCCGTTGAGGTGCTATCAGATGTCGCGGGAGAGATGTTTGTTCGGGTTTTGCATCATCGATGAGCGATCGCGCCTGCTTTTGGTATTTCAACTGTTGCGTTTTGGTAGGAAGCAGCAGCAATGCTGACGTGGATTTCAGTCGTTGGTGTTTTAGTTGCGATGGTCAGCAGAGAGCGCTAAGGGACTCTGAAGCAACGATGTTTTGTGAACAGGAACCAGCTGTTGGTTTTGTTAGCATGTTTCTTAGTGGGTATCGAAACTACGTCGTTTTGATAAGTTGGAACGACAGCGTTTTGAGTGGAGCGCTTTGTACCAGCTGTTGGTTATGTTAGACATCAGCTGTTGGATCGATCAGTTGTTGGTTTGATCAGCTGATGGTATCAAGGTGACGTGTCCCTCTGCGACGTGGTTTAATTAAGTTGGTGCGATGCCATTTAGCCTTAGCGTTGTTTGAGAGATCAGCTGTTGCGTATTGATCAGCTGTTGATTAGCGATCAGTAGTGACTCGTGGGTGACGTGTCCAGCAGTAGTCTTTGCGACGTCGTTTTGTTTAGTTATTCGCTGTTTAGCGATAGGCAATAGCTGATGCAAGATTCCAGCTTCTGGTTGGGAATATTAGTTGTGACAACTGATTTTGTCGGTGGAATCTATTCCTGTTTCTGTCAGCTGTTGAGAAGCGTATTTAATAGAAGCTGGGTCTTCGAATTTGTGTGAGATCCCATACTTAGAATATTTTCCCCGATTATCGTTCTCTATCTCGAACCCTAAGCACTGTTCATCTTCTCCGACGATTCCCGTCGTTGCCGGTCGTTGTTTTGAACGATTGAGGTAGCGTTGTACTCCTCTCGTAAAGGTGCTTAATCCTATACCATTTTTGGAAGTTGTGGTTAGCTGGAAGCGATCGCGAAGCAGCACCTGGAGCCGTGAGTTCGTGTGTGCAGGTAGCGCTTCGAATTAATTGATAAGATCTTACCTTAGGCTTTGATTTGAGCTTCCTGTTGAGTTGTTAGGTAGGATAATTGCTGGTTTGAGTTGTATCTCGCAGCCGTGAGTTCTGTGTTTAGCGTCCCTTGAGAATTATGCTTTGTTTCTTCGTTCAGGTTATATATCAGATTTCTCGGGACCCCGTGTGTGGTAATTGTTGCACAAAATATCGAGGTACGGATTTGGAGCTTGTAAATCAGCGTGTTTCTGGCTTGGGTAATTTGTGGTTGCTGGTTATGTGAGATGGCCATGATTAATTGTCGTGTGTGTAGTTGATGTTTATGCATATGTTATATTCTTGCTATTTAGCTGATTTCATACACGCATTGGCATATTATTCCTTCAGCTGTTGCAGCCATTGTTTCGTTGTTTCGTTGTTGTTGTTGTTCTGTTCTTACCAGGATGCGAGGGCGAGCGGCGATAACGCACTCTCATCTCCCTGCTGGGATCTGTTAGCCCCTATGCGCCGAGTGGCTAACTACCACAGTTCATAGGTTGGGCAATGGTAGGTTGAGCTATTGATGCATCTGGTAAGGGTGTGCGAGTAGGGGTGAGTGGATAGCGCCCACATGTCCTACACACACCGTGGCCACATATCTTTTGCATATTTCGTTGAGCTATGTTTGATTTTTCTTTGGCTCCCTTCTTCGGTTGTAGCCTTCGGCTGTTGTCCCGTGTCTCATGCATAGCATCTGCATTTTATCCTTGCTGTTTACTGCTGTTTTATAGTTTCTCTCCGTACTGGAGTTGACCCCATGTCCCTCTGGGGCTTGGTTTGTTTTATTTGCCTGTTGTTGTTCAGGTTTCCCATGTTACTAAGCTGGTCGTGGAGTAGGCCCGGCTGGAGGTGCCCCAGGAGGTGGTTAGAGTGTCCCAGTTATTTATAGTATCTATATGCACTGGTATCACCGCGGGTGGGATGTCCCGGGTGATGCTTAGCCTTATGTAGTTGGCAGTCTGTCTTTGCTGTATTGTTGTATTTTAATTTATATTTTGAGTATTGCACTATTTTAAATTATGTTATCTTTCCGTCAGGCCAAAAGCAAAAATTTTAACCACTTTTTAGTTGCTTCCGCTTGTTTTTGCGTGGTTTATCTCTGATGTGAGCACGAGGCCTGACAGAACAGGGGAAGGACCAAATAAAAGAGGGGAAGGAACGAGCAACAGTAAAAAGAGAAAATGGTTTTGACCAAGGGCGGGTTTAGTAGTTTTCGTAGGATCAAGCAAATTTTCCAAGTATAGCTTATCTTTGTAAATTATTTAACGGTAAATAAAACTCTCTTTTTACGACCAAAGTTTTGTCATCACCAAAAAGGGAAAAATTGTTTGAGTTAATTTCAAATGTTTGGTGAAGAAAAATAGAAGAGATTAATCAGCTCAAAGGGACAAGATCTGGACGAAGCTTACATAATTGGACGTAGAAACCAGATCGTAGAAGAGTCAAGCTGGTTAAGGTTCGGGATATTTAGTTGCGCTGGTTAAGGACATACTAGCAAAGGTATTTTTGGTCAAGCTGGTTGAGGTCTAACCAGTCCAAAGATGCTTAGCCGGGTAAGATATGAAAGGGATTAGTGGCAAGTTACTTGTGAAATCAAGCATGCCTCAGTTATAAAATTTAGTAAAATTCCCTTCATCTCATTTTAATTTGTAAAACACCAAACCATTTTCAAAAGAAATCATTTGTCCTTCTTACGGTAAATAAAACTCTCTTTTTACGACCAAAGTTTTGTCATCACCAAAAAGGGAAAAATTGTTTGAGTTAATTTCAAATGTTTGGTGAAGAAAAATAGAAGAGATTAATCAGCTCAAAGGGACAAGATCTGGACGAAGCTTACATAATTGGACGTAGAAACCAGATCGTAGAAGAGTCAAGCTGGTTAAGGTTCGGGATATTTAGTTGCGCTGGTTAAGGACATACTAGCAAAGGTATTTTTGGTCAAGCTGGTTGAGGTCTAACCAGTCCAAAGATGCTTAGCCGGGTAAGGATAGATAAATTGAGCAAACTCGAAGAATAGAAATAGATAAGTGTTGAAATCATATCAGTTCAGAAGAGCAGCAAAACAGTGGTTATAGTTGAGAAAACAGATCACAGTGGTAGTGATAAGTGGTATAACAGACCAGCTGGAAGACCAGTTAAGTAAACCAGCTCAAAGCAGATTAGTTCTACAGATGTTATCGTACTGAAGATATGAGTGTACAAAGATTGGTGTATGAATCTGTAAAGAACATAGATAAGAGCAGAATATCTCAAGAAAATTGGATATGATTGAGCTCAGAACCCGATCAAGAAAAGCAGTCAATGTTCAGAAACCAGATCGGGAGACCAGCTGAGTTAAGGAAAACTTAGCAAATTGAATTTCGGAATGTTTGAAGATATGTACATTTGACCTCTCTGTAGTGATTTGTATTCGTTGGAACTACTTTGAGCTAATACCAGATACACAGAGATATTATTCAAAATGAAGACGGCAGAGTTTCTAAAATGGGCAATGCATTTAATGAGATGTACGAACATCGTACAAACATTTAAGACGCCGTAGGTCTTTCTATTTGGATACAATCGAAGTGTCTACTGGTAACATTTATTATCGTTGTATCCAAAGGGTATATATAGAAGAGAAGATCAGCTGTGAAGAGGTTATGAAACACCAGAGAACAACAATCAAACTTACGAGCTAACCAGCCTTTACAAGCAAAACCAGAGTTCATCCTATTGAACCAGCTCACAGCTAGTGACATACGCACATATTGCTTTCTCTATTCCTTGTGTCACACAATATTCTATACACACACTGTGTAGTGTTGAGCGTCCATATTAAATCATAAACAGAGAGAGAGTTCTAGATTAGCACAACCAGCTTAGTGCTGAGTCTATTGTATTTGTGAACCAGATCGCGAGTTTGGATTCGTTGGTTGATTGCTAGGAGTTATTGCAGCTGTAGGCTGTTGGATCGGGTTTGACAAGTGGTTGTCTAGATGAAATCTTCTAATGAAAATCCTTCCCATTGAGGAATAAGGGGAGACGTAGGAGAATTTTCTCCGAACTTCCAGAAACAAACCTCTCGTCTCTATATATTTTACATTCACGCATTTGTTTAAATTGTTCACTGTTGAATCGTGTTGTTTCCGTATAAAATCATTTTATTACACGAGAAAACAGCAATCACTGAGAACCCTCTAAGCTGGTAACTCTGCTGGAGGTTTTCATCGAGCAGTAAAACATTTTAAAATAGATATTCAAACAAAAATACCAAAGGAGCTCATTCACCCCCCCTCTGAACTCTTGAGTTTGTTTTTCGATCCTAACAGAGACTGATATTGACATGAGGATCAGCTATCTGGAGTTGTTTGGTAACTTCTAAATTAAAGGAAAAAATTTAATTAATTGGGGGAGGAATATTAGCGTCGGAAATCTGACCACATAAACCATATGCATGAAATATGTGTTTAAATGGTTTAAAACTATAGTTTAGATTTTTTTTAAAATATTAACAAAAACAATACCTCACAAAAGCTCGCAAGAAGAACAAAAGACCAACCCAGAAATAGATCGTGCAATTCAAAACAACCAGCTCTGGCCAACTGCCCTCTGCTTCCCCAACTCTCGTGGAGAAAACTAAGAAAAGACGACCAATCTGACCCCCAAGATACGATCTGCTCAGCTAACCGAAATCAGCTTGGGAAAACTACAACTGGAACAGAGCCGAGAGCTACCAGCTAACCCAGCTCAATCCTACTCCCAAAAACTATTACAGGTTCTAAACAAAGCTAATAACGAATACTAACATTTACCCGAAGTCGCTACCTGAACCGAAGAACAACTCGGTCGAAAATCACGAAAAGTCGTAAGCTTAGACTAGGATCGCACTCTCTCACTGCCAGCTACTGGCTCCAATGTTGGTAGAGGGAAAAGACGAGTATTGAGAGAGGAATCCAATCTTACCAACCTTGCTCCAATATAAGACGTCTACCGCCGACTAATGGAGAAAATAATGTTCGGTGAACAGTAACAAGGGTTTCGTGAAGGGGTGTCAGCTCGGGCTCTAGAGGGAAAAGAAAATATTAAATTTTGGGAAATAACTAACACTTGGTTAAAGTATAAGTTTATATAACTTAAGTTCCCATGATTTGATCTACAGTAACAACCAACCAGCTCAAGCCTCTAGCTGATACCAGCTCGAGACGTCCACCACGTGCAACAACACATCAGATCAGCATCAATAAATCAGCACGGAGCTCTCAAATCATCTTAGCACTACTCAAACCAGCATGCGCAATAACAGCACGCTTCACTCTCCAGCTGAGGCATCGCATCAGCTTGCACCAGATCAGCTCAGCTCAATCAGGTCAGCACGATCGATCCAGTCCAGCACTGCTTCACAAGAACAGCACATGTTGGTAAATCAGCACAGCGCTAGCAAAATAGTTCATCGCTCATATGAACCATTCAGCTTGCACTCAAACCGCATCAGCCAGAACATCTCGTGTCCAAGCCGCTTCACTCAAATCATCTCGCGCCCGATCTGACCCTCAATAGAAATGATTAATACAACTTAATTAATCCAAATTGATCTTCCAAGCCTCACATTTCTCCCCACTAAAAGAAGGATTTGTCCCCAAAATCAAATCCCTAGCCACCAGAACGCCGAAGAAACAAACCAGAACCAAATACTTCACCCAGCAACTCTAAAGCTCTCAGAACAGCTACTAACAAAGAGTTCAATATAACGCAGAAAACAACAGCAACATAACACTTGGCATGGAATAACCAGAATACATGGGGTAATTCACCGCATGCTCAAACAGATGAGGTCACGTCTGCCGCATCTTTGCTTCTAATTTCCTTGTAGATTCTTCTCTTCCATGGTGAGATATGGAAGATTACTATGGATTATTTACGTGGTACAATTGGGTTTAGAGTGGGTCAGATCAGGCATGAGCTGATCTGAGTGGAGCAGTTCAGAGCTGAACTATTTTGTCAAGCACTGAGCTGGTTTTTCTATCGTGAGCTGATTTGGGGAAAACAGCACAGAAGCAAGCAGCTCTGGGAGATGCTGTAAAATTTTGAACATAAGCTGGATTCAGCTTGGGATGTACTTGGTGCCCTGAGATGAGTAGTCAGATCACGGGTGTTGTGCAGTGCTATTTAGTGAAATCAGCTTAGGCGTAAGCTGATAGTAATGTTCTGTTGACACAAGAGTTGTTTGTGGTTTTAATCTTAGGCGAGAGCTGTTCGTGGTTATTGGATCGGGCGAGAGGTGTTGTGGTTTTCATATTTGGTGAGAACTATTTGGAATGGGTGAGCTGGCCAGTGCGTGATCTGGTCTATTGATGCGATCTGATACTACTGTGCATGGTGTGAACTGTTTCTTATGGTCAGATCAGGTGTGAGCTTATCTAGTTAGTCTGTGCTTGAAGTCATGCAACCTGAGTATTGCACGAGAGCTGATTAGTGCACGAGAGCTGAGTATTGCACGAGAGCTGATTAGTGTGCTAACTGAGCAGTGAGCATGATCTATTTGTGTGCACAAGCTGATTTTGTAAGTGTGCTAACTGCATGCCTAAGATGGTATCAGCTTTGAGGCATGAGCTGGTCGGTGGCTACTGTAGATCAGATCACGGGAGGAGCGTAAGTTTTATATACTTAGACTTTGACCAAGTGTTAGTCATTTTTCCCGACAACTTAGATATTTTCTTTCGCTTCAAGAGCCTAAGCTATTACCCTATTGCGAAACCCTTGTTATATTCACCGAACATTATCTTCTCTAATAGCCGGCGATAAACGACTCAGCTTGGAGCAAGGTTGGTACCACTGTGTTCCTCCTTTCAAACTCGTTCTTTCCCTACCGATCTTGGAGCCATTGGTTGGCTGGAAGAGTGAGCACGACAATAGTCTAATTATACGATTTTTAGCAATTTCCAACGAGTTTTTCTTCGGTTCAGGTAGCGACTTCGGGTTGTAGCTGGTGGTCGATTGAGCGTCTCTATTGATATTTCTCCACGAGAGCTGGGGGAGCAGAAGGCGACTGGCCAGAGCTTAGTGTTTCAGTGCGTGAGCTGTCTCGTGCTGGTGTTCTGTCCTTCTTGCAAGCTATATGAGGTATTTTTGGTCAGGAGTTGAGGTACGGATCAGAACTGGTAACTTACAGCTTCCGTAGAGTATGCGTGTGTGCTCTGTGCTGTTACATGCTGTGTGATCTGATCTGTATTTACGGCTTTTATTATATGTTTAGCATGTCATGGTATAGAATGCATGCATTTGTCATATTCAGCCTTGACATTTGTTGAAATCCATGCATTCTTATTTGAGATGAATACTTCCTCGTGGAGTGCTTTGTTGATGATCTTGCTCACAACGGATAGCATTGAGGACGCACCGGGTAGCTCCCGCCCCCTCAATTGTTGTGGCCTAGATAGGTATTGGAGGGTGGTCTTTGGATAGCTTGTTATGCCGTCGTGGATTGGTGGGTAGCTCTCGTAGCCCGCAATGATGAGCCACATATATTTTCCGTTGGGATCATCCGGGTATCACCTGAACTCTCGATGATCTTGCCACATGTTGATGATAACCGTTCGTTTGGCTTCGATGTTCTTGCTACCGGGCATGCATTTGCCTAGCACGTTGCATATATCATACATACTTTCTATGTTGTTTTACTTTGTTTTCCGTACTGGGATTATACCAGTTGTCCCTCCGGGGATGTTTGGTTGTATTTTTGCCATTCAGGTTACCCAGGAACTTCAGCTATCCCAGGTGGTGCATCAGCTAGTGGAGCCCTGAGAGGTTGATCGTGTGTCCCAGATATATACATATATTTTCATCGAGTCGGTTACTAGGGATTCCCTGTGTAGTTGTAGTTTGACTTTGATGTTTGTACCATGTTGAGATATGATACCCCATACATCACGTCAGGACACGAGGACCTTCATCCATTAGAACATCTCTTGGCCTGAGGTGGCCATCATCTCTTACAGGGACACCTCTTGCAGGAACACCTCTTGACCGGAGGTGACCATCAGCTCTTTTAGGAACACCTTTTCACCTCTTGCAAGAATACGTCTTGACCCGAGGTGACCATCAGCTCTTGTAGGAACACCTCAGAACCTCTTGCAGGAACACATCTTGCCCCGAGGTGACCATCACCTCTTGCAGGAACACCTCTTGAAGGAACACCTCTTGAACAAAGGTGACCATCAGTTCTTGCAGGAACACCTCTGCACCTCTTGCAGGAATACCTCTTGACCCAAGTTGAACATCAGCTCTTGTAGGAACACATCTTGCAGGAACATCTTTTGACTCGATGTGACCATCACCTCTTGCAAGAACACCTCTTGACACGAGGTGACCATCACCTCTTGCAGGAATGCCTCTTGATCGAGGTGACCATCACCTCTTGCAGGGACACCTCTTGCAGGAACACCTCTTGACCCGAGGTGACCATCACAAGCTCGAGGCAAGAGGACCGAACAAGTGTATGAACTCCTGGGAACACCCTATTATTGTTCACGCCCTGGATGGACCAGTACGAATACGCATTAAATTAGTCTCGAGGTGACAATATCTCCTGGTAAATATTCAACGTGTGCACAATACAAGGTGCAAGAAGTGCTCCAGCACATCACATGCCGGTTAATGCACCCACAACCATAGATGAAGGCGGCAATCTCGCTAGGGATAGAGATCAATCTGAGCATGATCTCTGCCACGAGAAGCGCTCCAGTGTGTCACACACCGGGTATGCGCTTGCAGCAACCGCCTATCCCCTCTATAAACACCCAGGTATGCTTCACTCTACAGCCATTCACAAACACACAAGCTCTCTGCTATATATTCACACTTGTTTTCTATTCCCGAGAACCCGACCTGACTTAAGCATAGGAGGGGCTTCATCAGAAACATTTCTAGCGCCATCTGACCAGTGTTGGTGGTTGCAGGTCATTGAAGGAAAGACATCCATCTCATCCACGAGGACAGAGCTCCCGACCTATCCACTCATATTCCTCGAGCTACATCGTTCTGAGGCCTAGACCCGGTGATACCTTGCTCCAACAGATCTCATCCAGCTCATCCCCCACAGACAGACCTCCCGACCTCTTGAAGTGGTGTCCATTCTCTAGTTAGGGAAAGCTCTTCGGCTGTGGAAAAATTCGGTTACATCAAGTGGTGCCGTCTATGGGAAATTACAAGGTTGTAGAAAGCGACGATGCCACCCAAGAGAAGAATACCTCAGGAGAGACCAGCAACATCGAGAATCAGTCCCAGGGACCTAAGAGCCAGGGTCTGATGGTCTCCCAAATCGAAAAATTATTAGCCAGCACCATGCAACAGATACTGGCCGACCGACCCGAGGTGAACCCCCAACCGGACCGTTAAGTTGAGTGAATCGGGAAGTTTCGGGAGGAATTTCTTGTCTGAGGGAAGGGAGGAGTTCCAGGCCTCCTCCTCCTCTTCTAGCTCGAACGATCCTTTTCCAGTCGGGGTATTGGTTGCAAACCTCCCCCCCCCCCCCCCCCCCCCCCCCTTTTTATTTTATCTATAAGTAAATAGCTAGAG
>KV008504.1:48869-72378 GCA_001598015.1 Dorcoceras hygrometricum
ATTTCAAGTTTCCAAATATCGGGAGAATATGATGGGACAGGATACCCGAGGAGCACCTCTCAAGGTTCGAGAAAATGTTGCTCTCCTCCATCAGTATTCCGACCCTATCAAGTGTCGAGTTTTCTTGACCACTTTGGTTAGATCATCACAGCAGTGGTTTAAACTCATACTTAATAGGGATTGTGAGGAGCTTCCAAGACTTCAGTCAAGCGTTCCTCCGACAGTTTACCAGCAGCAAAAACAACCAATGAAAATGTTGAATCTCTTCGATGTCAAGCAGATAGAGAGAAAGAGAACCTTCGGGAGTACATTATGCACTTCAACAGGAATATTCTCGAGGTACCTTCGGCCACACCGGATTTGATGAACGGGGCCTTCACTCATGGCCTCCGAATGGGTGATTTTTTCATATCCTTAATCAAGAAATCCCCGAAGTCGTTTTATGAGTTCTTGACCAGGAAAAAGAAGTATGCCAACGTCGGGGAAGTGTTGTCCGCTCGGAGAGGTCATCCCGAGGTTCCGAGGCTCCGGGTTCCATGGCCTCCCAGCAGCCCGAGTAACTCAATTGATGGCTAAAGTGCAAGAACAGGTCCTAGCCCGACGACCAGAGGGCGATCCTCCAACCGACCGAGTCCTCGCAGGGAGCGAAGAAGTGTAGGAACACCTCTTGACCCGACGTGACTATCAGCACTTGCAGGAACACCTCTGCACCTCTTGCAAGAACACCTCTTGACCCGAGGTGACCATCACCTCTTGCAGGAACACCACTGTGCCTCTTGCAGGAACACCTCTTGCCCCAAGGTGACCTTAAACTCTTGCAAGGAAACCTCTTGCAGGAACACCTTTTGTAGGAACACCTCTTGACACAAGGTGACCATCAGCTCTTACAAGAACACCTCTGCACCTCTTACTGAAACACCTCTTGACCCGAGGTCACCATCAGCTCTTACCGGAACACCTCTGCACCTCTTGCAGGAACACCGCTTGCAAGAGCATCTCTTGACCCGAGGTGACCATCACCTCTTGCAGGGACATCTCTTGCAGGAACACCTCTTGACCCAAGGTGACCATCACCTCTTGCAGGGACACCTCTTGCAGGGACACCTCTTGCAGGAACACCTCTTGAGCTGAGGTAACCATCACCTCTTGAAGAGACACCTCTTGACCAAAGGTGACCATCATCTCTTGCAGGGACACCTATTGCAGGAACACTTCTTGACCCAAGGTGACCTTCACAATCTCGAGGCAAAAATGACCGAACAAGTTTCTGAACTCCCGGGAACACCCTATTATTTCCAAAAATCACGCCCTATATGGCACACTAAGAATATGCGTTGAATTAGTCTCGAGGCGACAATCTTTCCTGGGAAATAGTCAGTGTGTGTGCAATACAAAGGCGCAAGAAGCACTACAGCACATCACACGTCGGGTAGATCAAGGAGGCCGCTCGGGATAACGATCAATCTGAGCATGATCTCTTCCACGAGAAGCTCTCCAGCTCATCACATGTTGGGTAATGCGCTCGCAGGAAGCGCCTAGCCCCTATATAAATACCTATGTATGCTTCACTCTATAGTCATTCACAAACACACAAGCTCTCTGCTTTATATTCACACTTGCTCTCTGTTCCCAAGCACCCGACCTGACTTAAGCATTGGATGGGCTTCTCCAAAAACATTTGGTGCCCTATTACCAGTGTCAGTGGGTGCATGCCGTTGAAGGAAATACATCCAGCTCATCCCCGAGGACAGAGCTCCCGACCCGTCCTCTCATATTCCCCGAGCTATATTGCACCAAGGCCCACATCCGATGATACCTCGCTACTGGTTATTCATCCAAGCAGTTTCCTCCTAGTTCAGCTCCAACAGATCTCACTCATCTCATCCCCCAAGGAAAGACCTCCCGAGCTCCCGACCCCCGACCTCTTGACGTGGTGGAAACTCTCCGGCTAGGTAAAGCTCTTTATCTGTGGAAAAATTGGTTAAATCAAGATACATGTTTTGTTGGATGATTTTGTGGCGTGTTATGTGCTGGTTTTGTTATAAAACCTTTATTTTGAGTATTTGCGTAATTTTTAGATGTAGTTTCAGTTCATGCCGAAAAGAAAAAATTTTAACCACTTTTAAGCTTCCGCGTTGTATTCTTAATTGTGTACTTATTCCATAATTTTGTGCATCAGGCCTGACAATTGCACCATGACCAAAGGAATGATCTTAGTCCTGAGATGTTTCTCCTTTCTACCTAAAATCTCAATGGATATTCGACATAAATCAAGGTCTGATCTAGATCTACCTCATTAGCTCGCAACACATGGGAAGGATCCGACCCATGCTTCCTTAACATGGAAACATGAAACACATCATGCATAGAGGACAGCTTGGGCGGCAAGAGCAAACGATAAGCTAAGGATCCGACCCGTTCTACAACCTCATAGGGACTGATGTAATGAGGAGCTAGTTTACCACTGGGCCCAAATCTCATAACACTTCTGAAAGGAGAAACTTTCAAGAAAACTCGATCACCAACCTGAAACTCAAAGGCCTACGCCTCCTATTCACGTAGCTAACTTGGCGATCTTGTGCTGCTTTCATTCTCTTGCGAATTAGATCAACTTTATCTCTCATGTTTTGTGCAAACTCAGGCCAAGACAACTTCTTTTCTCCAACTTCTTCCCAAAAAATCGATGATCTGTACTTTCTTCCATAGAAAGCCTCAAATGGTGCCATCCCAAATGTCACTTGGTAGCTATTGTTAAAAGAAACTCTAACAAGTACAAGGAATTCTGCCAACCTCCACTATAATCCATCACCACATATTTCAATATATCTTCAAGATTCTGAATGGTCCTCTCGGATTGTCCATCGATTTGAGGATGATACTGTGTACTCATATCCAATCTAGAACCTAAAGCTGCCTTCAAGCTTTTCCAAAATCAGGAAGAAAACCTAGGATCTCTGTCATAAACTATCGACACGGTACGGCATGCAATCTCACAACATGATCAATGTACAGCTTTGCCATTTTCTTTATAGAACAAGTCATCTCATAAGGGATGAAGTGGGCAGACTTATACACCCAATCAATCACAACCAAGACTTCGTCACATCCTCGGTTAGACCGAGGTAAATGGGTCACAAAATCCATGTCAATATGCTCTCAGTTCGACTGAGGCACTTCCAAGCTCTACAACATACCACCTGATCTCATCCTCTCAGCCTTGACCTGCTGGCAATTTAGACATCGAGCCACAAATTCATCAATATCGTTCTTCATGTCTTCCCACCAATAACATGATTTCAAGGCATGGTACATCTTCCTCACAACGGGATGAACACTTTGGCGACTGCAGTGGGATTCTCGCAATATCACCTCTTCCAGATCAATTAGGTTGGGAACCACTGACCTTCCCCGAAACCTCAAACATCGGTAAAATCATCTGACTGATCTGCTCTTGACTTCAATTTCAATTCTTGATTTTACGGGTATGTTTTCTGCTCTGCTCTAACGTCTGAAACATCTGTGGTTCAACTTGAAAAAAGTAAACTACAAAATATTCATCACTTGGTTGAATCCTCCAACCAGTTGTTCCCAAATGCTCGTGGACCTTTGAGACACTCAAATATGCAAGCATAAAAAACGGGGATTTCCTACTAAGGGCATCTGCTACAAGATTCACTATATCTGGTTGATATTGTATCTCTCAATCGAAGTCCATAAGTAGTTCCACCGACGCTGCCTCATGTTCAGATCAGACTAAGAAAAGAGATATTGAAGGCTCTTGTGGTCGGTGTACACCACAAATTGCTCACCATAAAGATAATGGAATCAAATATTCAAAGCAAACACAATGTCTGCCAACTCTAGATCATGAACCGAGTATCGAGTCTCTTGAGGCTTCAATTGTCGAGACAAATAAGAAATAATTTGCATAATAACACAATCCAGTCCACTAAGCGATGCATCCAAACAAACTATAAAACCTCCTGAACCCGAAGGTAATGCTAATACTGGAGCAGTCGTCAATTTCTCCTTCAGCAACTGAAAGCTAGACTCACATTCCTCTGTCCAAGCAAATCTCCTATCTTTCTGGGTTATCTGTGTCATAGGCTTGGCTATCTTAGAAAATCCATCAATAAAACTCCTGTAATAGCCAGCCAATCCCAGAAAGCTACGGATCTCAGAAAATTCCTGGGACGCTCCCAGTTCACAAATGATTCCACTTTACTGGGATCAACTGAGATACCCTGAGAAAAAGTGACATGACCTAGAAAAGCATTTCTATCCAACCAAAATTTGCATTTGGAGAATTTGGAATACATCTGTGAGTCTCGAAGAGTGTGGAGACTAACCTCAAATATTCTTTATGTTTTCTCTTGGTCTTTGAGTAGACAAGATATCGTCAATAAACACTATCACGAATCGATCTGTGAACTCCCTGAAAACTCGATTCATCGAGTCCATGAAGACCATAGGAGCATTTGTCAATCCAAAAGGCATGACAAGGAATTCGTAATGGCCATACCAAGTTCTACCGCTGTCTTATAAATGTCCTCCTCACGAATCCCAGCTGGTAGTACTTGAACTAAGATCGATCTTAGAGTACATGGCTGAATCCTGTAGCTGATCGAACAAATCATCAATCCTCGACAATGGATACTTATTCTTCACACATTTTGTTTAATTGCAGGGCATTGATATATATCCTCATAGATCCATCCTTCTTCTTCATGAAAAGAATCCGAGCTCCCAGGGTGACATACTCGGCCTAATGAAACCCCTCTCTGACAGATTGCTCCATTGAACCTTAAGTTCCTCAAATTCTGCTGGTGCCAACCTGTAAGGGGTTCTCGAGATTGAGGATGTCCATGGCACCAACTCAATACTGAAATCGATCTCCCTACTTAGAGGAAAACCTGGAATCTCCTTAGGGAAAACATCTGGGAACTCTCGAACGACGGGGATATTGGGTGATACATCGATCACGAAACCAGAATTCTCTAGCAACAACAACTCAAACATCTCCATGGCAGAGACTAACGGGATATTTGATCGAGAATCACTACCATAAAAATCTCACTTCTCACCAGATGGTGGTCTAAATCGAACTACACCATGGAAACAATCGACGAAGCTTTATAGTTAGCCAACACATCCATACCCAAGATACAGTCTAAATATCTCATCTCCAACTTAATCAAGTTCACCATCAACAAATTCTCATCAAACTTGATCACACAGTTCAACATCATCTCTCGAGAAAAGAAACTCACACCGACAGGAATAGAAACAAACACAACATCACATAAACGAGTCGTATCCAAACCATACTCACATATGAATGCATCAGACATGAATGAATGTGATGCTCCTGTGTCAAATAAAACTCGTGCATGATAATCAAAGATAAAACAAGTACCTGCAATAACTCCTCCGGGCGCATCATTAGCTCGCTCATGCGTCAATGCATTCGCTTGGGCCTGTTGTGGTCCCGAGAACTAAGATTGAGAAGCCCTCTGAACCACGAAAATCCATGCTGTTGAATAGACCCTCTAGACTACGTCAAGCTTGAATGCTGCAGCTGTGCAGGAGGAGACTATCCCCGAGACGACCCTCAGGTCTGACCCTACAAAGGTGGAGCGAATCGCTGAATCCCAACCAAAGGACACACGCTAGCAAAGTGTCAGTATTGTCCATAGGTATGGAAAAACCCTGGACCCCAACACACTGTGCTATTGGATGTTTACCTCCACACTGGCCACAGAACACAGCCCTGGAACTACCACTGCTAGAACCATCGGAGCCAGAAGAACTAGAACTCGATCTTCTCTTGAACTGCTTTCATATAGGCTTAAATTTATGACGACTCGACTACTGAGACATCTGAGGAGGTTGAAAAGAGTACATCTCCTGAGGCACAAGATGAAAACCTTGAGTATCTTGCGGCTGAATCTGAGAATGCATGTTCAGCAAACCCTCCTCAATATCAATCGCCTTGTTCACGGCATCGGCATAAGTAGCATGGGGACTAGCCAACACCAAAGGGAAAATATCCAGCCTCAAGTCCTCTAGAAAATTCCGTTTCGCCCTCTCCTGGCTAGCGATGTGAGAGATGTAGAACAAAAGAGAAGAAAATTGTCTGGCATACTCTGCCAATTTTCAAACTACCTTGTACCAAATTATTGAACTCCCGCTCCTTGGCATTGTAATACGTATTCAGGATATACTCCTATCTAAAGGTGGCACAAAAACTCTTCCAAGAGACTCTAAAC
The DNA here is from genome assembly GCA_001598015.1 of Dorcoceras hygrometricum. Lineage (NCBI taxonomy): Eukaryota > Viridiplantae > Streptophyta > Magnoliopsida > Lamiales > Gesneriaceae > Dorcoceras > Dorcoceras hygrometricum. Next base: position 55,139 of record KV008504.1, read on the forward strand.
CCATCTATCTCATAGCTCGGGAAGCACCCTTCCACAGTCGCTGTGCATGCTCAACCAACTGAATCGTACCCAAGCTCAGTTTATGCTCCTCATCATAGTTGACTCTATCAAACAGTCCTTCCATATGCTCTAACTAGCCCTGAGCAACAACACCTCCCTCGGCACCTAAAAACGTCTGAGGGTTATTCGCTGAAACCTAGAAAGAACCAGCTCCATCTCATCAACGCGGCTAGTCAAATGCTCTACATCCTCCCCCAACTACCTAGCACGCCTACGCAGAGGAACACTCAGCTGAACTACATCGTAACAACCAGAACAAAGAGTGATAAGATGCAAGATATTCAAGAAAAAGGATGGGATATATAGAGTTGGCACGAAGTTATAAGGCTAGGTTGGTGGCTACAGGGTTCTCCCAAGTTGAAGGAATTGATTTCCATGAAAGTTTGTCTCCGGTTGTGGAACATAGATCAATAAGGACTGTGCCATCCCAGGTTTCACAACATTACCTAGAACTTGAACAACTTGATGTGAAGACAGCCTTTCTACATGGTAACCTTGATGAAAGGATATGTATGTGTTAGCCTCAGTGTTTGAAGTTAAAGTGTCAAAACCATTGGTGTGCCTATTGAAAAGATCACTATATGGATTGAAACAAGCACCTAGACAATGGTACAAATGATTTGATGTCATAATTCACCACAACTTCACTCGAAGCAGCTATGATTGGTGTGTATATACTAAGAGGTTACCAGCTAGAAACAGATTGTACCTACTGCTATATGTTGATGACATGCTGCTACGTGTAAGGACCCACAAGAAATTCATGTCTTGAAGAAATAACTAAGCAGCGAGTTTGACATGAAAGATCTAGGTCCAGAACAGAAAACACTCGATATGGAGATATCAAGAAATATATCAAATAGACAACTCTTCTTGACACAAAAAGGCTATCTCAAAAGGGTATTGATGAGGTTTGGATGTAAACCAGTTAGTGGACCAATCGATAGACTTTCAAATTATCCACTTCTCAGTCACCCAGAACTCAAAGTGAAAAGGATGAGATGTCAATATTTCCATACTCTAGTGTTGTAGGATGTCTGATGTATGCTATGGTTTGCACAAGGCCTGACTTTAGCTTATGCAGTGAGTCTGGTAAGTCGATTTATGGCAGAACCTGGCAAGGAATGTGAGACCTGGATTGTAATTTCGATTTTAACGTTGGAATGAATCGATATATTGAGATTTTAGATCTCTTTTCTGAGTGTTTGAGTTGTATTTTCGGGTTCCATTTCGTGTGTTGAGCAATTCTGGAGATTTTGTATTTTCGCATATTTGAGGTACCTGCTGGATGACGTGTCAGCTGGTTTGGAAAGCTAGCGACTGCGATGATGGATATCAAAGTGGTGAGGTTCTGTGCATAGACAAAGCCAAGGATGAAAACAGCTGGATATTGGACAGTTGATGCACATTTCATTTGACTCCCAATAAGAGTTGGTTTGAATCCCTTGATGAACATGATGGTGGCCAAGTCCTCCTAGGGAATAATAAGTCATGTCAGGTGAAGGGAGTAGGATCAGTTAGATTGAAAATGCATGATGGCATTGAGAGAATTCTTCGAGAGGTGAGGTATGTTCCTGAACTAAAGAGGAACTTGATCTCACTTGGTGCATTAGATCAAGCTGGTTATTGCTTCAAGGCTGAACATGGAAGATTAGCAATCTCAAAAGGAGCACTGGTAGTCATGAAAGGGATCAGAACAAGAGGTCTGTATGTACTGCTAGGGGATACCGTGGTGGGAACTTCAGCACTGCTTGAACAACAACAGAATGAAACAGTAAGGTGGCATCATCGGCTGGGGCATATCAGTGAGAGAGGGTTACTGGAACTCAATAAACAGGGACTGCTAGGTGAAATAAGACTTCAACCTCTGGATTTCTGTGTAGACTGTCTTAAGGGGAAGGCAACGCGTGTTTCATTCAGTAGAGGAAAATACACAAATAAGGTCCCTCTGGAATATATTCATTCTGATCTATGGGGGCCTGCTCAAGTAACCTCTAATGGTGGTGCCAAGTATTTCATGTCTCTGATAGATGATTGCTCGAGAAGGGTGTGGGTTTTTCCTTTGAAACAGAAGAGTGATGCGTTGAATAAATTCCAGGAATGGCACAAGTTTACAGAGAAACATACAGGGCTGAAAGTGAAGACCCTCAGAACAGACAATGGTTTAGAGTTTTGCTCCAGAGAATTTGATGAGTACTGCAAAGGGTCTGGAATAGCTCGACATCTAACAGTACCTGGAACTCCCCAGCAAAATGGGGTAGCCGAGAGAATGAACAGAACACTCCTGAAAAGAGTGAGATGCATGCTGTCACATTCTGGTTTATCTAAGAGTTTCTGGGCTGAGGCTGTAGTGACAGCAGCGTATATCATTAACAGGTGTCCTTCCACAGCTATTGAATTGAAGACACCCCTACACAAGTGGAATGGAGAGCCACAGACCTTGGACAACCTTAGAGTTTTTGGGTGTGAAGCATATGCACATGTCAAGCAGGGGAAGCTTGAAGCTAGGGCGTTGCGGTGTGTGTTTCTTGGATATCCAGAAGGTGTAAAGGGGTATAAACTGTGGTGTATTGAGCCTGGACAGAAAAAGACCATAATCAGTCGAGATGTAACATTCAATGAGATTGTGTTTCCTCTAAAGCCAACTTCAGTGACACATACATTTGTGGACAGTAACTTGAAGACCTCAACTACAAGAGTGGAGGTGGAGTTACCAGTCAATCAGTCAGAAACCGAAGGTGGAGCACAATCTGAACTCTCTGGTCATGACACTGAAGAGGAGACTGGTGTTGATGATTATCAATTGACTAGGGATAGACAGAGAAGAGCTGCAAAACCAACGCAGAGGTATGGATATGCTGATTTAATAACCTTTGCTCTGAATGTAGCTTCTGATGTTGATAAAGAAGAACCAGCAACTGTTTCTGAAGCACTGAACTCACAAGAAAGGGAGAAGTGGCAGCGAGCAATGGAAGAGGAAATGAACTCCCTGATGAAAAACAGAACCTGGGAGCTAGTGCCTAAACCAGTAGACCAAAGGGTCATAGGCTGCAAGTGGATATTCAAGAAGAAGGATGGAATATCTGGAGTTGAGCCACCTCGGTATAAGGCAAGACTAGTGGCTAAAGGATTCTCACAAGTTGAAGGAGTTGATTTCCATGAAATATTCTCTCCGGTTGTGAAACACAGGTCCATAAGAACAGTGTTATCTCTGGTTGCACAACAAGATTTAGAACTGGAACAACTCGATGTGAAGACAGCCTTTCTGCATGGAAATTTGGAGGAAATGATATACATGAGTCAGCCTGAAGGATTTGAAATGAAAGGGTCAAAACCATTGGTTTGTTTGCTGAAACGATCATTGTATGGACTGAAGCAGGCTCCTAGACAATGGTATAAGCGGTTTGATGACTTCATTATTCATCAAAACTTCACCCGAAGCAACTATGATTGGTGTGTGTATACCAAAGTATTTTCTGATGGAAGCAGAATGTATCTCCTGCTGTATGTTGATGACATGCTCTTGGCATGCAAGGATCCAAGAGAAATTCAGATCTTGAAGAAGCAGTTGAGCAGTGAGTTTGACATGAAAGATTTAGGTCCAGCAAAGAAAATACTTGGGATGGAAATAGTAAGGAACCGATCACAGCAAGAACTTTTCTTGACTCAAGGGAGTTACCTCAAAAAGGTAGTGAAGAGATTTGGTATGGACTCTTGTAAACCAGTGAATGGACCAATTGGTAGACAATTCAGATTATCCTCTTCACAGTCACCTAAAACGCAGAGTGAAAAGGAGGTTATGTCAAGAGTTCCATATTCCAGTGCAGTAGGGTGCTTAATGTATGCTATGGTGTGCACTCGACCTGACTTAGCATATGCAGTAAGTTTGGTGAGTAGATTGAGCACGAGGCCTGACAAGGAACATTGGCAAGCCGTCAAATGGATACTCAAATATGTTCAAGGAACACTAAATGGTGTGGTTAAAGTTTCACAAAACTGGAGAACATTAATGCTGGAAAGCAATGTTGTAGCCCGTGGTTGCTTTGTCAACCACAGAAGTAGTATGTTACAGCCACCGTAGTTGTAACGCCCCATATTTAACGACTTTCCACACTGTACCAACACTGGTCTTTCCAGCGTGTTTTGTCCTCACTCGCACGCACCCCGAGAAATTTCCCAGGGGGTCACCCATCCCAAAATTGTCCCAAGTCAAGCACGTTAACTTTGGAGTTCTTAAGTGATAAGCTCCTGAAAAGAAGATGCACCTTGTTGGTATGTGTAGTATCAATTAAATCTGTTAATCCAACCTCAACTAACCTCAACTAGGTCTATAACTTCCCAGTTCGTAATTGTGAGGACAAGAAATTGTTTAATTGGTAATTTATTTGTTAATCAGATCAGGGCGAGGATTAGCTAATGGAGGAGTTAACCATCGGATTTTTAGATTTGAAGGATTTGGTTTGCTTATGGTGATTTTTGGATTTTCAGATTTGGCATAGAACAGATCAGATGTGGGCTGTTGATCGCTATCGGGAATGAATTAAATTGATATCACGTGCGTTTGGTTTAGCAGGAATCAGATTTGAGGTATCCCTTGGGTATTTGAGCGATATTCCTTGAGAAGGAAGTAAAACGATGTCGTTTCGGGTGCTAGGCAGATCTGGTGTTGTAAGAGGAAACATATTTGGTTAGAAAAGAGAAGTCAAGTGTTAGTCAACAATATTGTGTGGACCGGTCCGGTTCGTGAGTTTGGGTAGACCGGTGTGGTTCAGGGTTGTTCAGATCTGGATGAGCGTTGGCAGGTCTGAGTGCATGAGATCTGTTTCAGATCTGGAGTCAACGCGATGTCGTTTAGCGTTAGTGAGCGGGAACCCCTATGCTACGTCGTTTTGATTAATAGCGCGACGTCGTTTGATGATTGGTGCGCTAGTATAGCGTAGCGAAGTCAGATCTGGATAGCAGAGCCAGATCTGAGTAGTGCTAAGATCTGAATGGCGCTGAGATCTGAGTATGTCGGTGATTGACTTTCACTATAGCTTTGACTTGGGGATTTAAATATAAGTGTCGGATAACACTTAGAGAATTTGGAACCAGATATTTTCTTATCTTCTTCCCCGAGAACCCTCGATTAATACTGTTCATTCTAACCCTATTTCTTGAGATTGTCGTTGATTTACGCCACCATTTGGAGCAAGATTTGTGGCGCTGAGCTCGTCTTCCTTAGGGCTTTATATTGATACCAGTTTGGAGACGCGTTTAGGGAGCGCGAAGTAGTTGCAGAGTTCGAGTTTCTTCACGATTGTTGACCAGTGGTTCTTTCGTTCTTTAGCAGCTCTGATTAAGTGATTCCTTACCGATTTAAGCTTTGATTTAAAGCTGGATAGTGCGCTTTAGGGTTGAGGTAGCTGTTTTAGGTTACGCTGCCTTAGGTCGTGAACTGTTTGAGCTTTAATGAGAGCTGATTATGAGATATCTTGACAGATTTGGTCTTTTGAGCAGTTCCTATTGTATCTTGCCATGAGCTGGTGAGGCTGGAGGTTTGAGCAAGGTACTGGTGCTGAGTTAAGTGAAATCTGTCGTGGTAGAAGCTGTTTAGAGGTACGAATTGAGCTTATTTAAACAGCTTTGGACATAAGCATGTGAATATTCCAGCGTGATCTGAATGTTGTGATATGGGTGTTTAGGTGAACAGATTTGGCTGATTTTGCCTTGTGATTTTCTGTTCTGTTTACGGTATGATTTATGTATGCTGTTGAAATTATATTCCTGGCATTCATGCATACATATTGAGCCTGATATTTGATTGATGACCTGAGTCGAGCAAGCATTGTGACTGGCCTGCTGAGTTGTCGCGTCTGAAAGGTCCAATGCTATCATCGGGGTAGTGGCCGACTGAGTTTTCGCGCCTGAAGACCACTGAGCTGTGATGGTTGACGGACCTGAAGATCACGGACAGATGATTTCCACCGGCTGATTGGTTGTGCGTGGTATAGAGGCTCACTTGATATTTGCCAGCTGAGTTGTTGGCCTTGATGACCGATTTTCCTTGATAGTCTCATGCATATCATGATGTGAATATTGCATGTTTTATGCACTGCTGTTTTATTAGTGCTCTTTGTACTGAGGTTTGACCTCGTTCCTTTTCCCTGTTTTGGACTGCATTGGTCTGTGTTGGTCATTGCAGGTTCTTCAGGTAACCAGGCTGGGCAGAGTGGAGCTTCAGCTGGTCGATCCCCATTTTGATTTGTCCCAGTTATATGTATGTATGTATCGAGATATTGAGCCAAGGGATGTCCTCTGACTATTTTAATTGGGGATCTGTAGTTGATTTACTACTTGTTGTTTACCTATTGTGTTGCTGAGTTTTGAATTAAACTCCTTATTTTGAGTATGATGTATTTCGAAATGATATTTTGGATCAAGCCCAATTCGAAGAAAAATTTTTAAGCCCAAATTTTAATTCTTCCGCATAAATATGATTAATTGAGTAAGTAATCTGTGATTAGCGCACTGGGCCTGACAGTAATCCCTCTCATTCTAGTGTAGGATCGGTTCATTCATGTGCCCATTCGCCTAGAAGCCTTCCAGGAGCGGTTCATTGTCCGTGCAACCTCTTGGCACCGGCGATCACTTCCCGCCCTCTTTTGAGCCCCGGACGTCATATGCCCACCAGCTTCCACTTGGTTCGTCCCCAAACCACATCGTACTAAGAGAGGTCGGCTCTGATACCAACTGTAACGCCCCAGATTTAATGACTGTCTCCACTGTACCAACACTGGTCTTTCCAACGTGTTTTGTCCTCACTCGCATCCCGAGAAACTTCCCAGGGGTCACCCATCCCAAAATTGTCCCAAGTCAACCACGCTTAACTTTGGAGTTCTTAAGTGATGAGCTCCTGAAAATAAGATGCACCTTGTTGGTATGAGTAGTACCAATTAAATCTATTAAGCCTGCTCAACTAACCTCAACTACGTCTATAACTTTCCATTTCGTAATCCCTCTCATTCCGGTGTGAGATCGTTTTTCATGTTCCCCTTCCCCTAAAAGCATGTCAGGAGCCGCTCATTGTCCGTACAACCTCTTGGCACCGGCGATCACTCCCCGCCCTCTTTTGAGCCCCCGAGCGTCACAGTAGCAGTTAAGAAACCATTTGGATGAGAGGGTTCATGAAAGACCTTGGATGTGAACAAGAGACATTAACTATATATTGTGACAGCACAAGTGTTGTTCACTTAACCAAACATCAATTTTTTCATGAAAGGTCCGAGAATATAGATGTGAGACTACATTTCATTCGAGAGATTATTGAAATAGGAGTGATGCTGGTAAAGAAAATCGACACAAAGCATAACCCTGCAGACATGTTCACCAAAGTACTTCCGATTGAGAAATTTGGCTACTGCATAGAATTTATTAAAGGTGTATAGGATGGTAAGCCCTAGCACGAGGCATCTGGAGTCTTCATTCCTCAAGACTAATAAGTGAAAAGGTGGAGGATTGAAAGATATATATGTGTATATGTATATATATATATATATATATATATATGTAAGTGTGTGTGTTGTGCGTGTGTGTGCTGATTAATTTGTAGTAATATAATATATTTCTTTGTTTTTTTCATTTAAATATGTGATACAGTCTCATATTTTAATTTTGTAGAAGTTTGCTGTAAATTGTAAGGTCTTGAATTAAGCATACGGATTTGTGCGTAATCAGTTCAGATTACTATGTTAAATAATCGAGATTAATGAGTAATGAATCAAGGTGATGTCAACGGTACGCAAGCTGATCTTCGATGAAGCTTTGCAGTTGAGCGTGCGTTGGACATAGAGGATGAGGCTAAGCTGGACCAGATGGGGTACAAACTGATAGTTGAGTAGCGATCAGCTTTGACGATTTTGTTGTTTGAATGCAAGATGGTTTACGAAGAATGATTCTAAGGTGGTTGCCCCGAGCCGGATTGTTGTGCGGCGTCATTTAGCGGTACCAGCTTGGACGTTGGTCGTAGTTTCGGTGTAGAGTAGCACTGTTTGCTGTCACCAGCTTAGGTGCGAGCTGGTTGTGGTCCAGACCGAATGAGATCCGGTATCGCGAGCTGGTTTGAGGACGTAACATGAGATCTGGGTGTGTGCGCTGATCTGAAAGCTGTGACCTGTTTCGGGATGATAGCTTAGAAGCAATAGCTTAGGGATTTTACAGTATGAGCATAAGCTGTTAGGAGCTAAAGCGTAAGCTATTGCAGCTTAGGGACGTTTTGGGTACCCTGAGCTGAGTTATTGGATACGACATATGCTAGCGAGAGCTGAACAGACTGCGAGAGCTGAGCTGGGTGCGAGATCTGTTTATGAGTGTAAACTACTATAAGCACAAGCTGAAAGCTGAACTGTGTGTGCAGAATTATAGACACGGGCTAAGATGATCTGGAAGTACTGTAGCTCAGATCTGTTAAAGTTAGAGATATCTATCCACCGATAGCATGTAATTAGACTTATCCTTTACGACTGCATCTATGACCATCCTTATCTTTTAAGAGTGTTGGTTCAGATTTATCGTCTTGGGTTCCGATCCCGATAGCTTCTTGAAAAGCGGTGGTACTTATTATAAATAGATATCTTATGATTAAACCTAAAGAGAAGAATAAAGGAGATCATCTGATACGAGAATTTCAGCCATAGTACCGACGCTCGAACCAAGAAAATAGGGGAAAGCTTTGAATGATAGTCTGTCCATTCTCAGCTGACAGCAGGAGCACGGGTATAATCTGATATCATGTGTGAACGGGAATGAATACTCGAGAGAATGATGATATTCTCGAGTTGCCCAAAACCACATACGTACTTGTTACTCGGTGTATATGAGTATGTGATTTCATGATTTCCTACTTTGTGTTCAGCATGAGATTCATTGTTGATTGTGTGAATGCATACTGCTATGATTGAATTCGTCTTGAGCCTACAACCGAGAGCAAAGAGGACATAACAGCCTAGAAGCACAGAAGACAGAATTTCCTAGAGTGCAGATGACGTTTGGGGAGTTGTAGTTGAGTGGCAAGGGAAGTTTGAGTTACTCATAAAGCTAGAATGCTCACTATAGTTGCTCCAAAGTCAGGGGAATGGAGCTACTGGACGTCACCTTGAAAGGATGAAGAGGTTGTGATGTGTCTGGCGAACTGATTCCCCGAGATCCTAGAACTTTGATCTTTTGATTTCAGATTTGACAGCCCTTCATTTCAAATCATGCACTGAATTCATGCTTATTATGCTGCATGTCATATCGGTTATACTAAGATAGTATTTCTCACCAGAATTATCTGGTTGTTGTTATGTTTGTATATGTGCATAACAACAGGTCGGGTGCGAGCTGATCAGACTAGAAACGGGTATTGCAACATAGACGTGGGACATCGGTTTAAGAAGATTCATGGCAGATTGGTAGCTAGAGTTTGTGTTGTAGATTAGACAGTAATCAATTTATAATGAGTTTGTATTTAACTGAGTTCAGATATGTATCATAACAGAGTTTGTATAGAACCATTTTTTGAAAAATAGTTTGTAAATATTAACAGCTTACGGTTCTGCTGTGTGTATATAACCCAACAATTTTTTTTACTATTAATGACACCTGTCTTAATGCTAATTTACAAATTAATTTCATCTTAAGAACTGATTAGCAACTGAGGTCCTCACATTAGGTGGTATCAGAGCGTAAGATCTTAGCCTGTGTAAGAGATGAGTGAGCGGGGTAGATCGAGTCCGCTCGATTTCGTTATGTTGTATGAGTTTGATCGTATGGTTGGAGTATATGCCTTATATGCAAGCATGATTCTTTCTCAATTATGTGATTACATGATTATATGTTATAATTTACAAAGCATGTGTTGTTTGAGAAATGAGAAACAACTCCAGAACTGATCCTCGATCAGCTTCAGAATTCTCATGAGAACACATGGGTATATTGATTAGGAAAAAATTGGAACAGAAAGTTTGAACTAATCGTTTGCAGACCAGGCATGACTCCACGACGATACAGTATATTACCCAGACAGGGGCACTGCCTCAGAATGAATAGGGCAGTATAGCTCACGATCCGATGGATGTAACTCCGACACCGATGGAAACGCTATTGATGAGATTCAAATCTTTCAAACCACCAACATTGAAGGGAACAGAAACTGCAATAGAATATGAAATCTGGTTGGAAGATATTGAACAATTGTTTGATTCTTTGGATTATGCTGATGACCGTCGAATAAGATTAGTTGTGCATCAACTGCATGATGTGGACAAGAACCGGTGGATTAACTTGAGAAGGGCTTTGGAAAGCCAAGGTACGATTGTTACCTGGACTGTCTTCAGAACTGAATTCCATCGGTGTTTCTTTCCGGTATCGTACAAGAATGATAAAGGTGTAGAGTTTTCTAGTTTAAAGCAAGGTCGCCTAAACATTGAAGACTATGTGGCCAAATTCTCTAGTCTGTTGAGATATACACCACATATAACTGAAATGAAGAAGCCAAAGCTGATCATTATGGCTTAAATCCGCAGATATTCACTCTGGTGAATGCGGGGAGATCCGATAACTTTGCTGATGCGATCAATTGAGCTAAAGGAGCCGAGGCTAATGTGATCATACAAAGAGGAACACCCTTTTTACCTCAAGCACAGTCACTTCCCGGAATCAAAGAAAGTAGTGTCAGTAGTGATAGACGAGATATCTTTAAGCCCAGAGGAAAGCAATTTAAAAGACCAGGAAGTAGTTCCTTTAGCTCAGGTGGACCAGAACAATTTAATGTTGCCCATAGTTCTACGTATACTGGTGTGTACTGCAGAAATTGTTGAGGGAGACATCGCAGTGAGCAGTTCATAGGAGTTACTGGGAGATGCAATATATGTCGGTAGAGTGGGCATTTCACCAAAGTCTGCCCTCAACGTAGTTTGGAACAATCGCAGGGTGCAAGTGCCTCTGGACATGAGCATCCTCGTGAGATGAAATCTGGAGCCGTGCATTCTTTTCAACCGCAATCCCAGAGTAGGATAGCTGGAAGTCAAGTGGTGAGTCAACCACCACGACAACTGTTGGCGCAGCGGCGGATCCGGATCCCGCTCCCGGGGCGCAGCTGAAGATTTAAAATTTTGGACCCGGGAACGGTCAATACATAGTATAAACAGCAACTAAACATTCATAGGATGTTTAGTTTGGTACCTTGCTGGCGTCTAGGTGCCTGGCTCCGACCAATTTCACGAGGAAATCGGCACTTCAACGGTAGGCGGTTGTCGTTATCCTAATCCGGTCCATGACTGAAATCTCGATCCCTTCGTCGATCTGCACTAGAAAACGCGACGAATATTTCACGGACGGAATCTCCTCTTCGATACGGTCGGAAAAAGTCCGACTACGACGGCGACGCGTCGGCGGCGGGCGACGACGGCAAGGAGAGGCGGCGGCCGTGAGGAGTGGGAGAAGGGAGGGAGGCGTGCTCTAGGGTTTGTGGAGTATGTTGTCAATGCAACCCTAAGGCCTCTATATATAGTCTTTCTATGGGCTTGAACCGGCCCAATGGGCCTGGGTCGGGCCTAATCCCAGAGTGCACATTCGTTTCAATTTCATCATCATGGCTCCATCATAATCCCGATCGACGATCAGATCGGACCGATCTACACAGTTTACAAAACTGAGTATTATGATGTGAAAATAATTTTTCGGACCACCTAATCCAAAATAGCAGTTTGGCCCCTGCAAGTTTCCAGGATTGTCAAACTAGCCCAAACTTCAAGGAAATTGCATTTTTGACCCTGTTTAATTTTAGGAAGTCGCACTTCCATCCTTCCTCCTCCTATACTCAAAAAATTGAGTTTAATTTCCGTGCGGGAACTGAGAAGCCAGTACTTGTGTGACCCTCAATGATTCAGGGATACAGCTAGCCGTGGGCCCACAACATGTGTGACTCTGAAATCACAATTTCGGACTGACCCATCGGATCATGGTAAAGCGTCTAGCAACATCGCCCCATTATCCCCTAGGTATCACTGATAGTTCCTGCAAGAACCAGTTGGTCATGGTTAGCGTACAGTACGGTCCTTTCAACAAAAATATCCTGATCAGATCAACGACCATTGGTAAGTCGAGAGTCGCTAGAGATCCAATAACCATGCATATATCTCGGAGATCAAATAGTGACATCGTGTGTGTTACTAGGTAAACCCATTTACCTAAAACACATCTAGTACTCTGGCCAGAGATTTATCACACTATTATCTCCTCAGATAGCATAGGATATCCACGCACAAAGGCGAGCGGTGAATCCTCGACAACGAAGCATCGACTCCTACATGCATCGGGACCTCACCCAATCCCGCCACCTGATGACCCCAACTGAGTCAGTAAACGGGTCAAAGTGAGGCGCTTATCATGTAGAGTCTCAATGACGTTTCGAGTAGTAAGGGCTAATCTGTACAACCAAGACCTCGGACTTAATCCACTCGATAAATGGTAACCACTTGGAAAGTCCGAACGAGGGTAGTTCGATAGATCACCAGGTCACTATTCATCTGCATGCTCAGAACATCACAATGTTCCCTACCAATGAAACGTGGTACTTCACATCGCAGATGCTAGTCTCTAACTCGGGCAGCCTTATCCTCATTTTGACGGCCCAATCGACTAGGAATGAGTTTAGAACACACAGTGACTATTAGATTTGTTTCATGATAGCCATCATATCCACTATCACATCTAACATACACTATGGTGCATTCTAGGTCTTTATCCAACACAATTATTAACATTATAAAATAATGAAGATAAAGAATGCAATAAAAGAATACGAATTTCATAAATAAAGATCGTTTTACAAAGAGTCAATAAAAACCCACACGCCACAAGTTGGCTAGTTGGGCACCTACTCTAACAATCTCCCACTTGCCCTATAGCCAACTACTAATCAGACGCAGTCCCATTGTTTCACGATGTTTTTCAAACAACGGTCCTGGCAAGGGCTTCGTGAGTGGATCAGCAATGTTGTCTGTAGAGGCGACTCTCTCGACTGCTATGTCACCTCTAGCCACAATATCTCGGATTATGTGGTATTTCCTCAGTATACGTTTGGATCATTGGTGAGACCTAGGCTCCTTTCCTTGCGCAACGGCACCCGTGTTGTCACAATACACTGGGACTGGACCAACTCCTTCAGGGATTACGCCCAACTCTTGGACGAAATTCCTCATCCAAACCGCCTCTTTAGCAGCAGCTGATGCTGCTATGTACTCAGTCTCAGTGGTTGAATCCGCGATGGTGTCTTTCTTGGAACTCTTCCAAGAGACAGCACCACCATTGAGCATGAATACAAAACCAGAGGTTGACTTCGAATCATCCACATCACATTGGAAGCTAGAATCAGTGTAGCCTTCCAATTTCAGTTCACCACCCCCATAGACCATGAACATATTCTTAGTCCTTCGTAAGTACTTAAGAATATCTTTCACAGCCTTCCAATGCATTTGGCCGAAGTTGGCCTGGTAGCGGCTCGTGACACTCAGAGCATATGCGACATCCGGTCTAGTTGAGATCATGCCATACATAATACTACCTATTGCCGATGCATATGGCACACGTGTCAAACTCTCTATCTCCTCATCAGTCTTCGGACACATAGACTTAGATAGAGTGACCCCGTGGCACATAGGTAGGTGTCCTCTCTTGGACTCTTCCATACTACTAGACAACAATACTTTAGTTGACTGCAACATTCCTACATCATTCGCAATGAGTAGAATGTCATCAACATAAAGTACAAGGAATTTGACAGTATTCTTAACCACCTTCTTATACACACATGGCTCCTCGGGATTCTTGATGAAACCAAATTCTTTAATTGCTTCATCAAATCTCAGGTTCCAATTTATCGATACTTGTTTGAGACCGTAGATCGATCTCTGAAGTTTGCATATTTTATGCTCACTTCCTACAGATGTGACCTCAGGCTGCGTCATATAGATCTCTTCCTTAATGTTTCCATTAAGGAACGCATTTTTCACATCCATTTGCCATATCTCATAGTCGTATCATGCGGCTATGGCTAGTAGGATACTAATTGACTTGAACATTGCGACTGGTGAGAAGGTTTCATCATAGTCAACACCTTGTCTCTGAGTGTAACCTTTCGCGACCAGACGTGCATTATAGGTCAGTACCTTACCATCAGGCCCAAGTTTTCTCTTGTATATCCATTTACACCCAATAGCAACTATTCCTTCGAGAGGATTAACAAGAGTCCAAACTTGGTTTGAATGCATCGAGTCAATCTCAGATTGCATTGCTTCAAGCCACAAATTAGAATCAGCATCGGAAATTGCCTCCTTGAAGGTTCTTGGATCACATCCAACAGTTTGATCACTTTGATCATCTTCAAGAAGGAAACCATATCTAACAGGAGCCCTAGGAACCCTTTCAGATCTCCTAGGCGTGTCCATATCAAGTATTGGCTCTTGAGGTGCGGGAGACTCACTTGGTACTTCAGTTGGTTCTCGAACCTCTTCGAGTTCTACTATCTTGCCTTTTCTATCAAGTAGAAACTCCATTTATAGAAAGGTGGCATTTCTGGAAACAAACACTTTTGTTTCACCGGTATAGTAGAAGTAGTATCCAATAGAGTTCTTTGGATACCCAACAAAGTAGCATAAGATGGATCTATTATCCAACTTATCTCCTACTGTCTGCTTCACGTAAGCAGGACATCCCCAAATCCTCAAGTATGAGTATTTGGGCGGCTTGCCCATCCATATCTCATATGGAGTTTTATCCACCGCCTTGGTGTGGACATTGTTCAACAACATTACCGCCTTTTCGAGCGCGTAGCCCCAAAACGAGGTAGGAAGTTCAGTGGAACTCATCATAGATCGAACCATGTCCATCAAGGTTCGATTACGACGCTCCGCTACACCATTGAGTTGTGGTGTGGCCGGAGGGGTCCACTGCGAGAGAATCCCATTCTCTTTGAGATAGTCTTGAAATTCGACACTTAAGTATTCTCCACCTCGATCGGATCGAAGCGTTTTAATACTTTTCCCCAACTGATTTTCTACTTCAGCCTTGAATTCTTTGAAATTTTCAAAGGATTCAGACTTGTGCTTCATTAAGTACAAGTACCCATACCTAGAGTGATCATCGGTAAAGGTGATGAAGTAGGTGTGCCCGGACTTAGTACCAATGCTAAGTGGGCCACACACATCAGTGTGGATCAAATCCAGTAGGCCTTCAGCATGTTCAGCTTTGCCCGTGAAGGGCAATTTAGTCATTTTTCCCTTGAGACAAGACTCACAAGTTGGTAGGGAGTTAATATCAGACATATCAAACATGTCACTCCTAATCAACTTGTTCATTCTATTCATGGAAACATGACCTAGCCTAGCGCGTCAAAGTTGTGCCGAGTTCAAACTATCGTTTTTCCTTTTTATTGTTGTTGTATGTGTTTCCACATCGTGAGTTGGAACTTCTTTAAATTTTAAGGTGTATAGATCGTTTTCGCGTTCCCCAATTCCAATCAAACATTCATTCTTGTATATATTGCAAATCGAATTGGCAAAATGACAAGAATATCCATCACTATCAAGCATAGAAACAGAAATGATGTTCTTTATTAATTCGTGAACAAATAAAACGTTTCTCAATAACAACTTAAAATTTGAATATAGAAATAAGTAAACATCTCCTATAGCTACAGCAGCAACCCTTGCTCCGTTGCCAAGCCTCAAGTGGGTCTCACTCTCTCTAAGACGTCGGCTTGTTGTCATTACCTGCAAATCATTGCAGATATGAGATCCACATCTGGTATCAAGTGCCCAATAAGTCGAATTAAGAGTCATATTTATTTCAATGTAGCATACCTTTTGCAGTTCGCAACTGCTCGAGGTACTCCTTGCAGTTCCTCCTCTAGTGCCCAGGCTTGTGGCAGTGGTGGCAAACATCCTCAGATTTATTTGGCTTTGAAGTCCTTGCCTTTGGTTTCTTGGCGGGATTTTCCTCCTTCGCAGGGGCAGAACGCTTCTTACCCTTGCATTTGGGCCCCTTCTTCGCAGAGGAAGAAGAGCCCATAAGAAGGACGGGCTTGTCCTTCTTTGTGGTCCCCTCGAACACGACATGTTCACCACCTCTTCAAGGGTGGCTTCCAGCTTGTTCATGTTAAAGTTGACCACAAAGGGGTCGAATGCAGCAGGGAGGGAGAGGAGAAGCAGATCCACAGACAGCTCATGTGGAAGTGTGATATCAAGGCCCACTAGCTTCTCAATGAGCCCAATCATACGAACCCCATGCTCGCGGACCGAAGTCCCCTCGCGCATGCGGCTCGTCATGAGCTCCTTGACAGTAGTGAACCTCTCAGTCCGAGAGTTCTCCCCATACAACTCCTTGAGATTAAGGTGTATGCCAGCAGCATACTCCGTCTTCTCAAAACGCTGCTGCATTTCGTTGGACATTGATGCTATCACATAGCACCGTGCCTTAAGTTCATCGTCCCACCATTTGTCCAGCTTTGCCAGCTCCTCAGGACTGGCATCGGTAGGGGCTTCCTTCGGAGGGGTCTTCTCTAGCGTGTAGAGAAGTTTCTCCGAAGCCAAGACAATCTTGAGGTTTCGAAACCAATCTTGGTAGTTCAAACCAGTGAACTTGTTGCTATCCAGTATAGCAGCAAGTGGATTTTTGATTGAAGACATGATAATAGCAGTTTATACTGAAAGGAAAACAGACATGCATTACTAACTATTCATGAAAAACGCTAAGACTTAAAACATGGTCATTTAGTTTTATGAATTACCCTCCCACTATTTTAACGATTTCTCCACCTTGTAATGAAATCGAGAAAGCAAGTTTCCTTAGTGGGTACACAGAGCTCAATCAAGAAATCATGGTCCCGAATAATATCAGCCAACCATGACCCTCAAAAGGTAGAGCCCAATCGCAACAGGTGCAACCTCCATGTATTCACCTCACGTCCAGTAAGGGCCCAATAATATGACGCTGATTACTATCACGTGTCAAGATGACCCATCAATGTTGAGTTGTGATGGACGGTCCCCTTAATGTCCCCAATAATATGAGCCAACGTTAAAGGGAGTTCCAACCAACTCACAGCAAGTGTCAATGACGTGTACAGCTTTCCGGCATACATAACCCCTCAATAATATGAG